>PVIJ01000116.1:0-169571 GCA_004024925.1 Scalopus aquaticus
AAGACCTGGATGTAAGACCTGAAACCATAAAATGTATAGAAGAAAATATAGGCAAAACTCTACATGACATACATCTCAGCAAAATCTTGAAAGACACATCCCTCAAAGCGAAGGAAGTGAAAGACAATATAAACAGATGGGATTATATCAAAATAAAAAGCTTCTGTACAGCAAAAGAGACATTAACCAAAACTAACAGCCCTCTAGAGATCTTTCAACAAGAAAGAAAATAGTGGGTCCAAACTAAGGTCAGCCTCCTCTTCCTTCCCTACCCCTCCCTCATAGGATTTCTGCTGAAACATCATTGACATAATATACAAAATAACTTCTCTGAAGTCTCAGTTGTGAAGTAGCAAGCACTGACAACACTTACTGGATGGAAGCACACAACACCCTGGTGGGTGTGTGGAACTTCAAAGATCAGTAGGGTTGGAAGTTAAGAGGGGTCTGCCCCAATGAGCACATTTGGGCACTTGTTTCTCTGAAGAAGAATACATGCATTCATCTACTGTTCTAGTTGTACCCCTTTTTGGATTAGTATAGAGCTCTCTGTGGCAAAGTGCAAGGAAAAGATGTTCCAAAAATCCTGCCACAATTCTAACCCTATGCAAAGAATCCACTACTCTGAAACATATTTTCTCCCAGCTCCATGACCACTTTGCAGTCACTCACTTATTCACTCAGCAACTATTTATTGTACATATGCTCTTGTATGTAGTCCCATGCTATGTGCACGGATACAGAAATGAGTCAGGAATAGGTCCCCATGGCAAAGAGCTCACTGTCTGGGAGGGATGATGAGACTATAAATGGGGAGTCCCCATCTTACAATGGTTCCACTTTACTACACTGTACATCCAGTTTTGAACTTTGATCACTTCCTGGGCTAGTGATCGGAGTACAATACTCTCTAGTGGTGCTGGACAGAGCCCACAAGCCGTAGCTCCCAGTCAACCCTACCATCACAGGGGTAAACAACTCCTACTCTACAGAGGCTTCTATCAGCTATTCTTTTTTTTTTTTAAAGATTTATTTATTTTTGCATACAAGCTGGGGTGCAGGCCAGAGGTGTGGGGTGGAGAGAGGGTTCACCAGAGACAGAGTGGGGAGCAGAACAGGCAGATCAACAGAAATACACTGCTGAGGGGAGCAGTGAGCTGAGGGGAGGCAGGAGAGGTCTGCTGCGCCATGTGGGAATCTCCCCCACCAGCATCGAACTCATGCAGCATGGAACTCACCGACAGCTCCACAGTGCTGCGCTTAACCCATTGAGTCACCAGGGAGGCCCTCTATCAGCTATTCTGAGCCTCATCAGAAGAAAGAGAAATTGATTATCTTGTCACTGTGGCATTCCCATCATTTGCAATTAATTTTAGTTTAATACTTCAAACATTCTTTGGGACTGGTGTGCTTTCAGCTCTATACATTAAAAGTGAGAAGCCGCAGATTCTATTTTTTACTCTCAGTACAATATTCAATAAATTATATGAGGCAATCAATAACTTCCTATAAAATAGGCTTTTTGTTAGCTTACTTTGCCCAACTGTAGGTTAGTTGGACTGTTCTGAGTGTGTACAAGGCTAAGCTTGTAGTTTAGTAACGTTAAATGTGTCAAATGCATTTTTGACCTACAATATTTTCAGTGTATGAGTTTATTTATTGGGACATAACACCATCATAAGTTGAGGAAGATCTCTAGACAAAAAAAGAGCTCTAAGACTTTACTTTTAATCCACTATACCAAAAAAAGAGGTACAGAAAACACCATGGGAATCCAGAAGAGAAATCACTTTAACTCGGAAAAATGAGGACAGAGAATAGGATCAGAAACTCCTCTTGAAATAGACCTTGAAAGATAAAGTGGATTTGTTCTTATGGAGGGTGACCGGGAGAGGAATGGAGTGTCCAGGTATAGAAACAAAATGTCAAAGCCTGAATTGTGGGATTAAGGGCCATGTTCAGAAACCGGAGACCTGGCATGCAATATTCAACAGAAATGAACTTGAGTGATGTGGAACTTCTCATCCACAGTCTTTGCAAAACTGTTAGCAGTTACAGGCTTATAGCTGCCTTCCTGCTCTTGGCTAGTTCCACAAAGGCTTGCTTCTTTCTAAAGTACACAGAGAGCTTACAGGGTTCTGGGATATCAAGTCAGTGAAGACTTTGTCCTTGTACTTCTAGGGATCAGAATTCTGGTTCTCAGACCTCTTCTCTGTCAATGTGTTGTGTTAACATGTCTTTTACTATATTGAAATTATCTACAGATATTATAATTGATATTATAACCTACACCTATAGCTTACAGTTTTATATATATAGTACAAAAAAGCAACACAATGCCCTACTAGGAATACAAAGGAAAATAATTTATAATAAAACAGGATATATTTCAATATATAAGTGCTTAAGGAACCTTATATTAGTAGTTAAGAGTGGCCATTAAGTTTCATCTACTTATAGAACTGTTAGAAATGCAATAGCTATAAAAGCAGACTGGCTTAGCTGTATTTGTTTGAGACTCAAATATCATAAGAAGTGTTGCTATCAAGGGATATAATTTTCTGAAATAGTGAAAAACGCTTCGCTAGAGACCAAGCTAAACAAGGTGTAATTGCCCTTTTTTAATTGTTAGTAATGTTTGTTGCATTCTTTGGAAAATTCTCTGTATGTTAAGACTATGCAAAGATTACTTGGTGTCTATGTTTAAAACAGAGTTTGATTTGAATATTGGATAATTATAAACAAATTTTCAACCTTAGATGTCTAATGAAACATCACGAAGTCTTGTAGTTGTGGGGTAAATATCCATTGCCCAGGGCCATCCTGTGCATGCCCCACAAAGTAAATGACAGTGTGGTGACCAGTTCCCAGACATAAATATTTCCAAAATGCTTCCAAGGGATAGTGCCTCCCTCATTGATAACAACCAGCTTAGAGTTTAGTTGAGGAGGGAACTTCACATTCTGAAAGAAAATCAGTGTTATAAGTAATCATCTATTAAATGTCAAATCAGTCATTTAGAATAGACATCAAGTATTATTCAAAGGAGGGCAAGAAAACCATGGCTTCAAGTCATTGGGGAATTCTTCACAACTAAGAATGATGAAAGAAAAGGTATAGATTTTAAAGTTAGATAGATCTGGGACTCAGAAGCATAACTTTGACACATGTGAACTTCAGTAATTTAACTTCTCTGAGACTGTTTGCCTACATGTAGAACGGGAGTAATGATACCTATTCTGAAGATAAGTTGGGTAATTAACTGATATTGTATATATATGTTATGGTATCTAGGAGAACACTTGTTTGGTGCAGAAACCCAAACAAATAGAAGTTATCATTGACACAATCAAAGAGTGACTTCAGTTGACCTTTGGAGTATCGCAGGAGTGGGAAGGTGCAGGGTAGGCACAGCACAAAGACCTGAAGGCTGCAATAATGATTGTGAGTTTTGGGGCAAAGTAAATGGTTCAACCAGACTGGCAAGGAGGGTGAAAGTGGAGGGCATGATTGGCGGGGTAGGCACATTTAAGAGCATGAAGTCTTGAATACTTGGCTAAAGAAGTTGCCAATTATTCTTATTGGCCAAGGGAATCAATGTGGATCAGTCCCAATGACACCTAGGTGGGAGATAACCGCAGACAAGCCCAAGGAGAACTATAGCCCTTGCTGCTCTAAATGGCCATGTTCTATACCACATGCTTCTCATACAGCTATACACCTCAGCTGATGTGAGCGGGGGTGGCCTTAGACTTGAGAGCAGCCTGTCCGGACAAAACCCTGTTTGCCAAGTTGAGCAGGCCAATCAGATTCTTCTCTAGGCACATCCAAGGCTGAGAAAGCCGTTTAATAGAGAGACGGGTGACTGGATCAGGCATAAGCAAAAGTAGCAACATCATTATGACAAACCACATGATTCATAAAAGAGAGTCCAAAAGAAAAAGAAAAAAAAAATGACCTGTAGTATTGGTGATTTTCCAGTTTCAGACACAGTTTATGTGCATCCTTACAAAAATTCCCCTTTGCTTAGAGTTTATGATGATTTCTATTGTCCAAACTTTTCTATGCATGGTGATGTCTGTTTTTGGAGGATGCTAGATAAAGTGGTTCCAATCCTTTAAAAAATGTGAGATACTGATATTTCAACTTTGGGTGTACCCTAGCCATGGAGGAGATATGCCAAGCTATATAGTCTATGATACCAAAAGAAAAACAAAGAATGTTATAATAAGACTTATGCCTAAGATTTTCTTGTGACAAATATTCTACTAAAATTAAAAAATTAACTGTTATGAGGTAAACCATTTTATCACTGTAAGTGGGGAAATGGTGCCACCCATATGCCAGCAATTTTAAGGGATTTCTGATGATAGCACAAGTAGTACCAGGTTTCTGCAGGAGTCACTAATGTAACATGTAGAGAAAAAGACTGCCTGAGTTATAAGTGAAAAAAATCCTAGTGGAACCCAGATAAAAATCCCTAGCTTGAAATCAGTGAAGAGACCAACTGCAAGCTTCCTGCTGCTTCTAGAATGGCAGAGTGCTATACACCAAAAGGAATAGAGAGCTCACTGCCACAGACCTTACGTGGTCAGACATGGACAGATGGTGGTCTATCAAAACACAGACAACCTGCCAAAGGTGCTTCTTAGCAAAAGCAGTCCTGTAAGTTAGGGAAGAGAATGGGGTGAAGCTAACTCAGGCAACTACATCCAACAAGAATAAAACACATGGAAATAAATATCCCTGTTTTGATACCTCTGATAGATGCTTCCTGCCCCCATGAAGGATACATCCTGAGATGAAGGTATTTCTGATCAGTGAAAGAGTAACAGAGACCACCCGTTGGCTATCAGAGTCACTGTCCTTTTTGTCTTAAGCAATGAAATGTTTAATAGGGCACATGACTACTTAGAAGAAAGAGTGCATTTCCCAAAATCCCTTGCAGGTTGAGTTAAGTCATGTGACTGAGTTCTAGCCAATGGGTTGTCAGTGGAAGTCTCATGTGGTGGGTCTCATAAACCTCCCTGAGTCTCTTCCCCCCTTTTACTCCACCCTGCTACCTAGAATGTGGACAGATATATACAACCTACTAGCAACACACATCAAATCATATAGGAAATAGTTTGTTAATTTGGATTAATCCACTGTGTTGAGGCAAGAAAGAAAATAATACTCTCTTTAGAGCACCCACCTGAGGCTGGAAGGGTCTGTAAGGAACTTCAGACTCTTTAAGCATCCCCTATGAACTGAAGTGGGGCAAGATCACTGCCCACGCGCCCCTTATTATTGAAGAATAGCTCACAAGGAAAGACCATCTGGTTGCTTGTTTTTTACCCCTTGGGTTACATGTAAAAGTTTAACACATTTGAATGACAAAGTTAGATCTAGAAAAATAGTAACTTAAATATAGAATATTTTAACACTTGCTTGTAGAGTACATACTGTACTGATAACATTTGATCAAAATCTAAATGGAATATTTTTAAACCTTCATTTCCTTCATTTTGATATTCTGCATTGTGTTCTAACTAATGTGATGGTGGGATCCTCAAAAGCCACAATGTAGATGAAATTTTTACAAAATAATATCTTAGTTAAAGCCCCTAATGCCAAGTTTATACCATGTGAGTTTCCAAAATGTCTATACTCTATTATTTTGTTTCTAAAAACCTTGGTCAGTCTGGGATAGAGTTTAGTCCTGGAAAAATAATAACACAACAATAGGCAAACTCCAGTCTCTCCTCAAAACTCTTTTTTAAAAAATTCTTTTTGAAATGTCTAAGGGTCCTGGTTGCTGGTTAACTGAGAGAGTGCCTAGGTTGATTGACAGTATCTGTCAAAGGCAATGAACTCCACTTCAACGTTGCCTTTATGCTGGTGTGTCAAGTTGTTCAACTGTGACCCTTCCATCTGTTCCAGCTAATCTGAAAGTCATTTAGACCCCTTCCCCATTCATTTGAAACACAGCACATTCTCCTGTTAACACACATATGCAAAGTTGTCCGCTGTCAGCAACCTATGGGTTTTTTTTAAAAGTCTCACTTACAACATCTGTATAAACATTTACACAACAGAAAATCCATTTATTGACTATCATTGCCTCCCTAACTTAATTTTTTCAGACATTTCTATGTATGAGGTCATTTTGAATAGATATTTAGAAGTTTATTGCCACAAATTAATTTTTAAGCAGGAAAGGTCAGTTGACTTTTATTTGATTTATCTCAAATAAAAAATCATTGTTTTGAAGCCTAAGAACTGAGAATTCACAGTCATACCTCCAAGAATTCAATTTAAACTAAAAATGTTTGCATGCTCTTTTTTTTTTTTTTCTTTAAAGCCAGTTTGGGAGGAGGTAGTCAAATTCATCAGATCTACTGAATCAAAATCCCGGGGATGGGGTTCTGGGAATCTGTATAGAGAAGTGATGGAAAAAACATCCAAGGAATTTTCAGAATCAATCAGTTTCAGAAGCAACTGGTTTGGTTTGCTGATCCTTAATGAAAATGCTTCATACTGCATGATTTTGCTTTTTTATTTGTATTACTCATATGAGCTTATTACTTAGCCAAAGAAGGGTGTGTGTGGTGCATATTCAACAAACAAAAAGCCCAGGAAACCTTTTTTCAGTGACTTACATGGATGGTCCCTTGCTTTATGTGTAAACTGAAACTGTGCTTGAATGGGATTCAATGGGAATATTCATATTATGCTAAATTAATTAAGTCTTCCTTTGGTCCAGAGCTTTAAAAAATTGCTTTGCTTTATTTTAATCTGATTCCTTCTCTGTACTCTGTCCAGATAGATCTACACTGTATTTCTCAAATCTGGCTTCTAACCTGACTGAATCTCTGTGTGACCTTGACTGAGTAACTTCACGTCTCTGAGAGTTTGTATAAAGACATTACAGAAGATGATCTCTAAAGTCCCTTCTAGCCCTGACATTTGCAGGCCATCTAAAACAAGAGCTTGACAACTTTCTTTTCTTATACAATCACCTCCAGCCTAGAACATTATCTTCAATCATACTCAATTGGTGGCCCACAAAGGTACAAGCTTATCAGGTGATTTTAGGAAAGATTTCTGAAGTACAGAAATTTAAGGGGCCATCCTTTGTGAAATGTTCCTAGAATTTACAGTTACATCTCTAGCTCCAAATATTATTTTATTTGTCTGTTCACAAAATGGTACACTCTATTTCCAATCTTCAAAGATTCTTTTTATAACTTACATTAAATTGGTGTCCTTCCATTTCCCCCATCTATTATTTCTTAACTTTTAAAAATTTTTACTGATATAGCACCACCATACAGCATTTTACTACTTCCAGTTATGCAACATAGTGACTTGATATTTGTATATACTGCAAACTGATCACCACTATAAATTTAGTTAATATTCCTTATCACTTACAGCTATAATTTTTTTTTTTGTTTGATGAGCATTTTAAATTTACTTTCCTGTTGATTTTTGTTCTACCCTTTTTGGTATGGTTGAAAGGACCTGTAAGACCTTTTGATAAACTCTGTGGTCTTCAACAAATCATTTCCTCTTTTCAAACTTCAGTTTTTACCTATAATATGGAATACTATCTGCTTGAGTATAAACGGAAATAAATCTTGAGTACAATAGGAGGCAACGGAGCAGATAAGCACTTTCTAAACTGTAACTTGTACAGACAACATTATTATTATCTTTATTTCGATGATTACTGCTGCTGCTGCTTTGATCTCTAATGTGAATAAAGTACAATCTAATAAACTACTGTTTTGAATATTGATGGAGGAAAATGGAGGAAATTGCAGACAGGGTGTCAATAGTTTTCAAATCAATCAAAACTCTATGCACAGTCATTTTACTTCTAAGAACATATCAAATAGGTATACTAGACTTTTCATAAGGATGTTTGTTAGTGCCTCATTTATAATAATCCATAGTAAAACCAAACATCCATGAGTAATTCACTGGTCAACAAATTTTTACAAGTCATGTTACTGAAATAAAATTAGTCATTTCCTATCAATTTGTATGTGCTCAACATGAATATGACAGTCAAATTCTAATTTTGGCTCTAGTTTTTTTTTTTGTAATCTGCAATAAATTGATGTTTACATCACGAAATGCATGCCAATAGTAATAGGCCTATGGTTAATACCTGTAAAAAATCAAGTCATAGACTACTTCTTAGATTTCTTCACTTGTCTCTTGCACAGCTGTTCAGGACCATCTCTGGGGAGTGCCCAGCAGTAGTCAGCCAGCATTGCAGTGGACCATTTTCCCTGGTATCTTTGTTTCACTGATGCGATATCTTGGTGAAAACGTTCGCCATGTTCATCACCAACCATACCATGTTTTCAGGGAAGAAATCCAGATGGGAATGAAGGAAGTGGATCTTGAGAGACACATTGCAGCCAAGTTTCTGATACTGCATCAGCATGTCTTCTGCTAGTTCCTTGTAGTTTTCTGCCTTAACATTCCCAAGAAAGTTTGTAGACACTAGGCGAAAAGCATTCCATGCTTGTTTCAAATCACCCTGCAGCAAGTTGTTGAACCAGTCATCTTTGAAGAGCTCTCAAATCTGAGAACCCACAAACACTCCCTCTTTAATCTTTGCTTCACTGAGTCGAGGAAATTTTTCATGCAGGTATCAGAAAGCTGGCGAGGTCCGGTCCATGGCTTTCACGAAATTCTTCATCAAACCTAGTTTGATGTGAAGGGTGGTAGCAGAATTTTGTGAGCCTCAACCAGAGCTGGGTGCTGGATCTTCTGTCCAACTGCTACATTTTGTCTGCGAATCCATTCCTTCTGCAAGTTGTGCAATTCACTTGCTCGGCTATCCCACTCACGTAAGTACTATATGTATCTTGTATATCCCTGCTGCAGTCCCATTAATAGGGTAACTAGCTTCAAATCATCACAGATGTGCTAGCTATACTTGTTATACTTAATGGAATTCAGTAGCTGCTTTAAGTTATCATATGTCTGTTTCCTGTGGACAGCATGCACTACTGGAATAGATGGAAGACGGTTTCCATTGTGCAAAAGCACAGCCTTAAGACTCAGTTTCAAAGAGTCTAGAAATAGTCTCCATTCTTATGGGTCATGAGTGATTTCTAAGGCACTCATGAGGCCCTCAATATTGGAACAGAATACCAGAGTACTTTCCTTTCTGAAGAAAGTCTCCAAGTGCTGGTGGTGCTTTCGATATAAAGTAATTGTGACATCTCCAACCGCTATGGAAAGCTGTATGGCGATTCCTCAAACTGCTCAACATGGAGCTCCCACACGACCCAGCAATACCACTTTTGGGAATTTACCCAAAGGACACAAAAAAACTAATCCGAAAGGATACATGCACCCGTATGTCCATTGCGGCACTATTCACAATAGCAAAGGTATGGAAGCAACCCAGATGTCCAAAAACAGATGATGGGATCAAGAAGATGTGGTACATATACACAATGGAATACTATTCAGCATGGAAAGAAGATAAACACATGCAATTTGCAGCGACATGGATGGAATTAGAGGGAATCATACTCAGTGAAATAAGCCAGAAAGAAAAAGAAAAATATCGAATGGTTTCACTTATAACAGGACTATAGGGAAACCAAATAGGAGCGAGACACTCAGCGGGGGGCGGAGGGGGGAGGGGTGGTAGGATAAGGGCACAAAATGGAATAGAAAAGAACACAAGGGACCATGGAGATGGATCATGGGTGAATTGGTGTTGGGCTACCCAAGGGGAATACAAAATGTAAAAGACATAAATAACAATAATTAAAAAATAAATTAAAAAAAAGTAATTGTGACATCTTCTTCTAGAAGATTCCATTGTTGGAGTCTTGATCCTAGCAATTCTGCCTTGTTCTTGGATAAGTCCAAATCACGAACCAGGTCATTTAGTTCTTCCTGTGTTAGTCTGTGTGGGCTTGGTGATGCACCACAGTGAAAACCTGGATCACTGCGTGCTGATGGAACAGGAGAAGAACAGGTCGGCTCACTCTTGTCCTCATCAGATGACTCGAGAATATTCTGCTGGAGGTTTTGGAATACGAAGTCCCTCACCATGTTTTACTGGTCCCAATGCAGACGGAATGTTTGGGTAGACTCTTCTCGACTTCTTTTGCTTCGTTATTCCACCAGAAAGAGGAGGAACCAAGCAGAAGTAACAGTCTTTTATGCGGTTGTTTGGCTCTCTCCACACCATGGGGACTGCAAACAGCACTGATGATATTTTGCCATTTAACCACTGTGAAAGCTGTGTTGTACATGTAGCACAGCACATATGCGGGGCCCAAGGCTTGTCTTGGTCACCAACCTTGCATCCAAAGTAAAGATGATAAGCCTTCTTCACTTGAGAAGTGATACTTTTCTTCTGGTTGGCAAATGTCAAGTCCCCACAAATACAGCAGAAATTGTCCACACTATTAATGTACTTTCAAGGCATTACTGCTCTGTATTGTGCCTAAATGGATAAAATAACAACAGTTCTATGGAACAGTAGCTTAAACTGTCTCACACAAAGTCTGAAATATTTTCAATGCTCAACCTTTCCGACAGGGCTTTATAGAGTGCACTGCTGACGTCAACTTACTTCAGCAGCCGCCTGGCAGTAGTAATGCATTGCATCAAAAAATGATGCAATCAACTCTGGATGATGTGTGCATGATGGTATTATGCAATGGGATGCAATATTACATCATTCTAGGCTGATTTAGAATGTTGTTGCAGTCCTACTGGATACATTTACACAGTGAAACATATAAAATGAATTAAATGAAATATCTTTGAAACAAGAGCTAATAAAAAATTTTCAGGTTATATTCATGTATAACACACCAAGATACTACAGATTAGGGAATTATTAAGTCAGTAACAATTTCAATGTTGACCAGTGATTATCCAACTAGCACTGAAATACTATGCAGCCATTCAAAATGGTGTTTTGGAAAAATATTTCATGACCTCAAAAATGGTCACATAACATAGTAAGGAGTAAAAAAAAAGCAACATGCCAACTGGAATTTAAGTATTATTACAATTTTATTGCAAAATTTATCTTAAAGATAAGAGATATATTGAAGTATTTACAGCGATTGGCATCAATGGGATTACAGATGCCTGTTTTCTATTTGTGTGCTTTCTAAAATTCTTTTTGAAATTTATTGTTTATTCTCTTAAAACTATACTACCTCCTCCCCTCCCAAATTTCAAATCATGTATGTGTTCATTAATCTAACAAAAACTTATTGAGTATTTCCCACGAGTCTTTGCCCTCTGCTGGACATGGGGGATACACAGAGATGTAGAGCATGGACCTCACAATCTAGAAAGAGAAATTGTTCTTTACACCAAAAAAAGACAGTCATGAGACTTTAGACCAGTACAAATGAATTGCCATAGACGTTAAGAGAGGAAGTTTCTGAGGGTATGACAGACACACTTTTTATATCACGAATAGCACAAGAATTGCTATTGTGGTAATAAGCATTCAATAGAATTATTTTTTATCTAATTCAACTATATCTTCTCACTGGGAAATGGGGAGTATCATAATTTTTATTTACTGGAATACTCTTACCAAATGAACCTCTAGCCTAAGGAGCCCTACGTTTGCCTGAGGAATAAATAAAAATTAATTCACAAGCAAGCCATTGTCAGAAGTAAAACACCCCAGAGAGAATTTGTAGAGTCTTCAGAGAGTACAAGGCACCAAAATCATAAGAAAGCGCATAGATTCATCTTGTTCTCTAATTCAGTCTCCTTAACTCAGAAGTAGAACTCCAAATGCAAAGAGGAGCACAGGAGAAAAAGAACACCTTCAACTCAGTTCAGAAATCTCTATCTCATAACTCTCCCTATGATGTGGAGCCCATCAGAGAAATACAAATAAAATTGTTCACAGAGCTGTGCCACCTCCCACCTTCAATAGCACCATTTTTATCTGTGAAGAGACTGGGGTTAGAACATTCCACTGAGATAACACGTCTATGGCTGGGGCATGGATTGTGCATCCAGTGCCCTAGAGTGACCACGCAGACAGGAGAGCCTGGGAACTGAACCAATACAACACAGACATAATGGTGCCAAGGTAGATGAGAGTATGTGCCTCCCCAATGGCAGGTTACTTAAAGTATAAAAAGCAGCATGCTGCCTAACCTTTCACATTTGTTGGCCAGATTTGCCTCTCCTTCCAGCAGACATGCACTGGCCCATGGTACACTGAACCATGATCCACAGTGGCAGGAGAGGTCATCGGTCTCCCCATCATTCTAGTATTCACATCCTGGAAATGATCCTCCTCAGTGAGGCAGCTAGAATAAAGAGAAACAGAGAGAGCCCAGAGTGGCCAGAGAGATAAGCAGAATATTCTTAGCCAGAGGAATATAAATGGTGAGAGGAATCACACCAAACCCATCAGTGTGATTCATTAAAAAATGAATCACGGGCCTCCCTGGTGGCACAACGGGTTAAGTCGCAGCATTATGAAGCTATCCAGAGCCACTGCAGCAAGAGTTGGATCCCCGGCCAACAAGCTTCCCACATGGCACAGCAGACCTCTCCTATCTCGCCCGCTGCTCCCCTCAGCAGTGTATTTCAGTCAATCTACCTGTTCTGCTCCCCACTCTGTCTCTGGTGAATCCTCTCACCACCCCACCACCCCAAATCTCTGGCCTACACCCCAGCTCTTGCATGCATAAGTAAACAAAAAAATCTAAAAAAAAAACCCGAAAAACAAAGAATTGAATCACAAGTTACTGTCTCTTCCTGGTGCCCCAAAACATGTAACATATTGCCCACCTCTGTGGCTCTCCATGGAGACAATTTTGCCCCCGGGGTCACTGGGCATTTTGGGTTGTTAAACTCTGTGGTGGCATGAGGTAAAGAGGCATGCCAGTGGCATGTAGTGGGCAGAGGCCAGAAAGACTGCTAAACACCCTCCGATGTATGACCCAGGTCCCCACAATAAAGAAAGTCAGCTGCACATAGGCTGAGGAGCCCTGCTCAAGTACTTGGTCACTGGGCCCTATGGGTAACATACTGCCACCCCAAAGAGCAGAATTCGTTTTCACTGCTTCATTTATTTTTGCTGCGCTATAGATATTTCAATTCAAAGTGAACCAACAGTAATACACCACACATTCTTGTTTGAAATTCACCAAAATAGTCACTTTTTTGTGACAAAATATGGAAGACTTGGTTATATTTAAATCACTGAAAACATGCCTGGAACATGGTAACTCTGACATCTCCCTTAATAGAAGTTGAATTAAGTATCGTTGCACATAAGATTTTAGTGCTTGTAATTCACTCTCATGATTTAAATGCTCACTGTGTGTCAGGCATAGAACAAGCCCTGAAAATATAGCAGTGACAAATAGGATAGTTGTTCTTGAATGAGGTGAACGTTCTACTGCTGGGGAGTTGGGGGAGATCAGATAGTAAACAGATGGCACCTACTGTGATTATTCCACTTAATTTCCTAGTTATTTCTTGCCTTGCAAGCCAATGATGTAAGGATGGTATCTGGGATTCCTTCAACTATAGGTTGGACATTTTTCTGACCATTATTATTGCTTTAGGTTCTAGAACAAGTCAGTCTGCTCTTACACCTATTTAAGGCTAGTTCTTCACCTCTATTTTTTCTCCAGCTTTTCTATGCTTTCTTCCTTCTGGCCATAAATGCAGGAGTTTCAGGAGCTTTTCTCCACTCTGCTTGATCACGATGTTGAGTGCCAAGTATTAGGCTCAACCCTCTCCACAACTTCCCAGTGAAAATTTCTACACCTTAGCAATGTCTTCCCAATTGCGCCTCACTGCCTCCACAGTGGGTTTCTTTCTTAGAGAGAACATCTCTCTGTCTTTCTGTCCCTCTGGATTTTGTCATTTTACCCTTTGTTGTGGAAGCTCTATTCATCAGTTTCAAGTCCACTTCTGAGCAGATGAGTCCATATTTTGGTGTAGCTTTGCTGTGATTGTGGGAGGAGGTAAGCACATGTCCTCCCAATTCTGCCATCTTGGGTCTACCTCACCCTCTGATGTTAATTTGGTTGTTCAACCAGACCAAGAAGAACCCAGAGGGGGGATTTCCTTACCATTCCTGCCTTTTGAATATATTTGAAGACAGATCTGTCCCCTGTCATTCTCTGTGCCATGGTTCCAGACCTCTATCATATTGTTATATTCTTCTAGGGGTCCCCCAAGATATACTCCAGCCCTATCATTGTAATCATTACTGTAATAACCAAGATATAGTAAGCATTTACTATTAGCCAGGCATTGTAGTATGTTTGTCACAGGCCTAATCTCATTTAAACCTCATAACAACACTATATGAGATGGGTATTATCACTATTTCCATTTTACAGATGAGAAAACTAAGGTTTAGAAGACAACTTGTTTAGGAAAATATAGGTATTAAGTGATAGGTCTGGGATTCTTATCTTGATCTAATTGAATTCATAACACATATGAATATGCAATATGAATTAAATTCACAATATGTGATATGAATTCAATTCATACTATACTCATTACTATGTCATACTGCCTTTAGGGCCTGTGGCAAGGGGTCTTATATTACACATAACAACTTGGGTAATAATTTTACATCATATTACAGTTATAGTGGCTATACAATACCAATGCATTATCTATTAGAGATACATTTCTGTTGTTTTAAGACATCAAATTTGTAGTGATTTGCTACAGCTGCAGCCATGGGAAATCAATGAATCATTTGAGTAGATTTAGAGTCTAGCTCCCTAAACCAATGAATAAATCATATCTCCCAATCTTAAGTCATCAGCGATGTAAAAGATCTCTATCACACCCCTTATGTACCTAGTCATGTAAGTATTAAAAATGTAGACCAGGCATGGGTTCATCTAAACTGGAGTTGGACTCTCATTTCAAACAAGGAATTACCAGACAAAAGGAACTTCATAGTTTATAAGGAAGCTTGGGAAATACTGGGATGAAGACATTTGCAAACATTCTTCTTAAATATGCTAGCAGGACACTGTGACTCTCTGAGTCAGGATGTGATCTTCAGTGTTTACCAAGCTTATTTGCTTATAATCATCCCATCCGGAAAACACTTCTAAGGACAAGTGTGTCAAACACCACAGTTAGGAGAAAATTACGTCTAGACCAACCACCTCATTGTACCGACTATATTCTGAAGTCCAGAGCAGGTGCTTTGTGCAAACCCCACTGCTGGTAGTGACACCTTCAGGGTTGTAACCTGGGCCTCCTCACTTTCCAACCGGTGTTCCATCTATTAAACATGTCAACAACTAAAAAAGTGGCACTGACCATCATCTTTAAAATACAGGAGGGGAGGTTTCTCCAAAGACAACTCTATTGACGGGAAACGTTTTCTATAGTGAGTTAACGGCTTATAGAATGCAGCAATGAGATATGAGAAAAGGTGGAATTTTCCTATCTTTTGTTATTGGCATTGACCCTGAAGGGCTTTAGTCCTCCCCAGAAGCTTAAGGGGCTTAGATCAAGGGCAGATTTTGAAATTGAATTTATTCAGATTAAGCAAAACCTTCAGTGGGGAGGATTTATGCCCCACAAGCTGTTGCCAAGTTGGGGCTGTCCAGACCAGGCCAATTTTCCTAAGTGACAATCAACTGGTTCCCAAGTTCCTGGCAGTGTCCAGACAGTTTCCTAGGACATTAAACATCCAGAACTTCCCCAGCTTCTTGGATCATATTCTTTTTCTCCAGTATTTTTAGACAGGCTTCTGGTAGGCTACAGGTTTCCTAACAATTGTTCAAGGACATGATCCTAGGAAAGCAGCCAGAGATTGAGTTCAGAAAAATGCTTCTTTCTTTGGTTTTCTTTGGTTACTTATATTCCACAAATGAGTGATCCCCCAAATTATATTGTTATAAAAAATAAAACTTATGTAAATGGAAAAAATGTATAAAAGAAAAATGCTTCCTCCTTTTCAGTTAGCATTTGACACATCACAACGAGATGGTTCCTAGCAAAGCGGGTATTTTGCAGTTACAACAATCTAGAAGACAGAGGGCAGGCAGTCCTGGGTTATAGGTAGTTGTTTTGGGGTTTTCCTTTTAACTACATTCCTTTGGTTTTCTATACACTAAATATACTCACCAAGTCTGAAAAATTTTCTATTGATTTTTTGAGAGGCTTATATGTGGCAGAGATAATAGTTGCAACTGCAACAATAGTTGCAGTTGATAACAGTTGCAGGATGCAGTGTTATCCAGCCTCTGTTCAAACATGCTGTCTTTAAGATTGAACTTCTCCAAGCATTTAGGAAGACTGCATCTCAAGTTTGGCTCTTTTGTGTCTATATTTTAAGAATAGCATTCACAACTTTTTTCCTCACTGTGAAAATATGTATTTCTTTTAGAAATGGTGGAAATATAAGAAAAGCATAAAAAAGAAAATGAACACCTCTTATATTCTCACCATGAAGAAATGAAGGTCACTAATAATTTAAGGTCCAAGTTTTTTTAGTTATTTTCTTTCACTGACGTATAACTGGCATATATATGCTAGTGGCAGGTGGACAGCATAATGAATTGGGACTCACTCCCTAATATCTCAATAGGAAGCTGGTGAGGACAAGCTTTGAGGTTAGTCCTCTAATTCCAAAATAGAAGGTAACCTGCTGCTCAATTCAGCATCAACACAAAGAGAATCACCTATAACTTACTGGACTACTATTTCCAGGAATTCTTAGTTTGTCGAGATGGATGGGATCTAAGATCCCACTGAATAGGTTAGAAAACTGAGTACCAGAGAGGAATGAACATCCCAATCACCTAGCATCTCAGTGGTAGAGCAGGGTCCAAGAAAACCTGTTCCTCATTTTAGTGTTTTTCTTCACTCTGCTGCTGTCTCACTGTAACGATGACAATTATAAAATTCAATTTGAGTAAGAACATTTGGCTTTGCTAGACCTCAAAGCATGGAAAGTTCTTATGCATTGATTATTTGGCATTATGGAGGGGAAAAATCATCTTCACATAGATACAAATTCCCAAACTACTAGAGGTCAGCCTTTTAAGCACAAAGACTTTTATCATAATGTTAACCAATTTCAGTGGGAAGTATTCTCAATAAGCCCTTTTAGAGAGAGGCACATTTAAAAACACTTAACCTTTTCTGATGACTCAAATCATAATTATGAGCATCAGTTTTATTCTATGCTGTAATATGAAGTGAGACCTACTGGGACTGGTAAATTGTAAAACTCTGAATGGCTCCAGACCACTAAGCTTTCATAGTTTTATGTTTGCTTTATATGGATTTTCTGTCTCCCCCTTCACAATCAAGCTGTCAGCTATTATTTCTTGCTGCTCCCCTTATGTCTGAGATCCTCTCCTCATTTGTTCCCCATCTGCTATGCTGCTTCTAATCTGTTATGTGCGGGGGAAGCAGATAACCAAGTCTGTTAGATGTATTTGTAATGTACTAGGAAATAGGATCTGAGTGAGTTTTGAGGGTTCTGTTAGTCATAGCATTAGCGTGCACAGTTAGGGACATCTATTGATTGTTCAGAAACCTTTGTAAGCTTGTCTTTACTGGCAAAAAAGAATCCAGATAAATGATATAGTGCAATACTTAAAGAAAATAGGTACAAGAAGCCGACATGAAGAATCCAAACATCTTTTGCTTAGGAAAAGATTCACATCTCTAAGCAATAGAATAGGTCCTGAATTCTTTAAAGTTGGGTTTTTTTTTTATTTCCTTTAAATTTCTAAAATCACTTTCTAACATAAAATTGGACTTTTCTAGACTCCAGTGGAGAGCAAATGGAAGCACAGCCATGGCTTCTTCACTCACGAGGACTTGGCTGGGACAGAGGCTCGGTCTCCCCTATCAGGGCTGCTTCTCTCCCCAGCAGCTGCAGCCCCTCCTCTAAAATACCAATGCTGCCAACATTTCCACATCTTCACTTGTTGCTTGCATATTATTTGAAAAGATCAAAACAGATTACTCTTCATCCAAACTTTCAAATTATTTGAAATGATCAGTAAGACAGATTTTCTCATTCAGTCACAATATTTCCTCTTAGATTCTAAATTCCCAAAAATAATTCACCACGCATAAACAAGTAGATGAGATAGACCTGGCAATACCCAACCCCGGTTCCTGTGATACTGAAGTCATTTTTAAAGCTACTATTAGAAATGGTGCCGTGGGAGCTGGGAGCGGCATAGGCATAAAAGCCAGGCAATTTGCAAAATTCTGCCAAAGGGGGAATTACTCAATGCAAACACCTGCTACAAAATGATTATCAAATTATCCACAGCATAACTATGACCCTGCAAATTGACTCCTTTCCCCTACCCCATGATTTGTATTTACCAACAAACACCCCTCAAGCCCACTGCATTCTGCTAAGCCAAAGGCCAAATTAAAAGACTCAAACTAGAGTTAATGAGGGGTTGTAATGACAACAGTCCAGCAACATCTGAATGGTGCATGAACCATTCGCAAAGGTCTTCCATACATGGGATCTCACTTACAGTTTGAAATCACTTCACACTAGGGCTGCTCCCTGAGAAACTCAGGGGCAAGTTTCCCAAAGAATGTGCAAAACTTGCAAATCCAAACTGAGTTTAAAATAGCACTCTCCGCTTCCCTTCTACTTCATCCCCACCCCAGCCCCCACCACCTTTCTTTACAGCTGTCAGTTTCTAAAGTATATGTTTTAATTTTCCACGGTCGACCACATCCAAAGCTGTTTCAAGGGGCGAGAGAGTCTGTTCTCTAAAATCTCAGGGCAGGGTGGATTACCACAGCTGGCTCTGGTAACATTCTAATACTATTTCTAAGACTATTATGAGTAACATTCAGTCTGTTTCTGGCAAGAAATCTTCTAGTTGTAATGTATACCATCTTAAATGGTTTTTTTGTGATCATGGTCTCTAGCCCTAAACAAATGAAGGGCATATTTTCCCTGATGGGTGTCCCAAGGAGAGCTTGGGAAGAAACCATCGTTATCAAGGCGGTTCATCCAGACACACAGACTTGCTTGTTACCGTATTTAAAGAAGTGGCCACAAAGAAATAGTCATTGGATTTACAATAGGGGAAACCTAGTATGCATTTCCAAGGAATCACATTTTGGGGAGAATTACAGAATAATTACACATATGCTTAGATCACGCGCATTCAATGAAGCGGACAGTATTTTGAGGATTTAAGATGTTGGTGTTGTGGTCGTCTCTAAGAAACCGGGATAATTCACACATTCAAATGCAAAACCGCACCATTTGGAGAGTGTAATGCGGTCTGTTCTGGTCACTGTTACAAATTCGGAAAGGATTCCCTGGCTGCAGACATTAGAGGTACTTAATACTTAAATCTGTTTCCAAATGTAAAGCATAGAACAAAAGTGCTGGGCATTAATGAAACGTATCCTAACACTGGTGCGCTGACACATTTCATTAAAGTGTCACTTTGGGAAAGTAAAAAATAATGACAAGAGCTGTGCTGTGCAACTTGGTAAGAGCCTCAGATGAAATATCATTAACTAATAACACATAAAACATCATTTTAACACTATCAGTGTTTTCTGATTGGGATTTTGAATGAATTTCATGCCTAGGATGTTGTCTATAACCAATTACTCTAAATGAATCTCTTTTATAGTTAAATACTGATTGCTTATTCATGTTAGTGTTTAAATGGTGGGAAACCAAGTGTTACTGAAAGTGACCTAAAAAATATTTTAAAATATCAAGTATCTTGCTTACTTATAAAGCCAGCCATTAGTTATTTCCTGAAGGAATATATTGTTTGTATTTTTTTTAAGCCACACTTTTACCATTTTTGTTGGGTGACTGACAAAATACTTTCCTACTGACCTCTAAAAAGTTAATGTGTCTCTTAAACTCAAAAGCTTCTGTTTTTAATTTTAAAAATGAGTAAAAATAAGAATTCACCAACTGTAGATCAAAAAACTCAGCATTTTACTTTAAAAAGAGTTCCAGTTGAATGTTACAATTTAGTGTTAAGTAGTTTTCTATTCAGGACAATTTTCCAAGTATAAATATATATAACTTGCATTTTCAGTAAATTACCAAAACTTCCTCGTCTAAGATCTTGGGTTCAAAATCTAAAAACAACTTCTCAGCTACCTCCATACTCCTAACCCACAAATGTATTAGGGTATTTTCCACGATCTGTAGGCTTGTTTGATTTTGTGCAGAAGAATCATTTTGTAAAATGAAGTGAGGGAAGACATTTTCCCAAGCAAGGCAACATTGACAGGAATTGAGTTGCAAAATAAGACAAAACAGAGAGATGAAATAGAGAAATTAGTCCAAAGGAAAACAAGAGAACTGCACAAGAAACTTGGAGCTGGCAATCTCATAATGTGAAAGGTTAATCACAAGATTTAAAATCTAATCTTGTTTTCAAAGGGGAGCTCATGTAATTGCATACATTGTAAAGGGACATGAGAACAGTGGGAACAGAAAAAAAAAAATCCTAAACAAGCGGGCTTGATATACGCTGTAGTAAATTTAATACGGAGAAAAGTAAAAACTTAAGAAGGGCAGCCACAGGCCCCAGGAAAGAGTCCACCAGTGGCAATGGCTACAAAAAGTCTCTTCTAAAGAAAGGGAAACCATTAATTTTGGATAAATATGTATTCCAATGGGATACTCCCATTAGATGCTTTAGATTTAATTCCATTCATTCACGTCACCTAACAACTTTTATTAGGAGGCTTATCAGTGCTCATATCGTGGGAACAGAAAACTAAATCGGAAAATACAAAGAGAAAGAACGTCATAGCTCCCCAGAACACAAAGCAGAAAGTACTAAGTGAGAGTTGAGAGGTGGAAGAAATTACTCATTCAAGGGAATGGCATTTAAATTCTGCCTGGAAGAACAAGGAGGACTTGGTTATACGTAACTGGGAATGGGGAGGCGTGACTAGCGGTGGGAAAGCATGGAGCATGCGCAAAAGGAAGCCCCTTCACCCCTCCCCCCTCCCCTTGTGCAAGTGTGATCTCAGGACACCAGAGCAGTTTGGGCTGCAGAGAGATCACACGGGCATCACCAGATCTAGAGTTTGACTTAATGGAAGGTGGGAAACTATGGGCGCTTTGGGAGGATGCTGACAGTATGGTACTAAAGGTGTTGGAGAAGCTTCATCTGTACAACGCAACCTTAGAAGGAGAGGTAGAAAACATAGTTTTTGCAGACTGTATTTCTGAACAGCAAAAATATAGAGGTTTGGTTTCTTGGGTTAGAAATACTAATGACATATTTCTAGGTTATATGTTTCTAAATCTGGAGACTGTGCTTTTTGCCACTTTGAAGAACTGGGAAGTGCCACTGAGGAACATGTAGTTTATCAAGGATGTTGGAAGACCCCCACCAAGTGTGGCATACCAAATCCCCAGTTTCTCCAGAGAGGGGTACAAGATCCCTGGGTGTCTGTTGAATGCCAAGTACTGAAGAGATCGCAACAACACTGCGTCTATGGAACTCCTTCTCATAGCATGAATTTGGACACATCTCAGGCCTAACCATGATTGATACACAACTGCCAGTCAATTCATAAGCAGCCCCCTGTGTCCAGAGGTGTGTTAACCAGGAAAAACTGCTAACTGATAAAAAAATGTTTCTGTATCAACATGAGGGAAGGCGACAGGGGATGGGGGCACCCTCACTTAGAGCCCTTAGGGAATAACTGGTAGTCAGGTTTAGGGAGGACATTACTAAAGGGGATAATGTGCCAATGTGTAAATTTTGTTTGTTTATTTAGGGGCCTCTCTGGTGGCACAAAGGGTTAAGTCTCAGCACTATGAAGCTATCAGCAGCCACTGCAGCATGAGTTTGATCCCCGGCCAGGAAGCTGACCCACATATGGCACAGCAGACCTCTCCTGTCTTGAGGACTGCTCACCATAGCTGTGTATTTCAGTAGATCTGCCTGTTCTGCTCCCCACTCTGTCTCTGGTAAATCCTCTCTCACACACGCTGCCCCCCTCACCGCCACATCTCTGGCCTATAGCTCAGCTCTAGCATGCATAAATAAATCTTTTTTTAAATTTGTTTATTTCACAGGAGCATTTTTTTAAAGATTTATTTATTTATGCATACAAGCTGGGGTGCCACCAGAGGTGTGGGGTGGTGAGAGGGCTCACCAGAGACAGAGTCAGGAGCAGAACAGGCAGATCTACTGAAGTACACTGCTGAGGGCAGCAGCGGGCAAGGCAGAAGTCTGCTGCGCCATGTGGGAATCTCAGGGGCTGGGCATCGAACTCATGCCTCAGCTGCCAACAGCTCCACAGCTCTCTGCTTAACCCATTGCACCACCAGGGAAGCCCACAGGTACCATTTCTTTACCTATCATATTTACCTAGCATTTATATCTTTCAGGGTTGTTTCAAACATAGCATTATTTCATTTCTCACCAAAAGAATTACAGAAGCCCAGAGAGGCTGTGTAGCTTTGCCATGGCTTCACAGCACCTGGGGAAAGAGTGAGCAAAGGAACCCGGATCTCTCCTGATTCCTTCTCTACTTCATCCCCTGGCTTCCTCCTACTTATCATCCACAAATATTTACTGAGGATCTATTCCACAGAAGGCAAGTTTGTAAGTCTGAGTAAAGTCTCAGGTTTTCTGGAAGTTTAAACAAACAAAAAAAATCACAGCAATGTTTTAGGTGCTGGATGAAAACCTACCTCATTGTCCCTGCATAGCACCCTCTGGTGGCAGGTAAGATAGGGGGTCCAAGCAGGTCTTGAGAAGTTTCTAAGGTTGAGATGGCTTGAGAATTTTTTAGAATCTGATTTAATGGAAAGATGAGGATATTGAAATCCAATTGGCCTATTAAGGAATTGATGCCCAGAGAGGTCAAGCAATGTGGTCAAGGCAGCACAGCAACCAAAGCCAGCACTTGTCTCCAATAAGAAAGGAACCTCTCTACATCTTCCTCATTCTTTTTCTTTTGTAGGTTAACATTCGCACCACACAGATAGTGTAGGAAAGCAAAGCTCAGAAAGCATAAGCTCCTGTGTTTGCACAAATAATTGTATGGATGGATACCTCCCAGCTCCTGCTCTTTGGCAGTTATGTGACCGCTGTGTCTTCATCTCCCTTACAGTGTCAGTTTCCTCATTCTATTCCAAACCAGGAATATAAGTAGTTCCTACCTATTGGGTTGTTTTGAGGGTTAAATGAAATAAAGTAAGTCACACACTTAGCACAACCGTGGTATATAGTAAACATTCAATAAAAGTTATTGAATCGGTGGTGGGTTACCCAAGGGAAATACACAATGTAAAATATATAAATAACAAAAAAAATAAACAAATAAAATAAAATAAAAAAATAAAAGTTAGTTGTTATTGGGCCTCCCTGGTGGCACAAGGGATTAAGTCTCAGCACTATGAAGCTATTGCCAGCCACTGCAGCACCAGTTAGATCCCCAGCCAGGGAGCTGACCCACATGGAGCAGCAGACCACTCCTGTCTTGCCCGCTGCTCCCCTTGGCAGTGTATTTCAGTAAATCTACCTCTTCCGCTCCCCACTCTGTCTCTGGTGAATCCTCTCACCCCCCACACCTCTGGCCTATACCCCAGCTCTTGTATGCATAAATAAATAAATCTTTTTTAAAAAAAAAGGTAGTTGTTATTATACTTCATCAGCTACCTCTGCTTTAGTGACCTGAATTATTAACTCTAAAGCTTTGGGTTTGCCTTCACTTAGAGATCAGGACAGTGCCAAGGGGCTTGGCCTTCTGCCTGTCTTCTTAATGCAACTTCAGTCCCAGGGGACTAGACATAAGGGTCAGCAACTTTTCCCATCCCCTCCACCTGCTCCCATGATTCCTTCTAAGTTTCTCAGTTAAGATGCTTTTCCAGCACCTCTCATCCTCGATTACGAAATGGGAAAGAAGACGCTGGCCTTTCCTAACCCGCGTTTTTCCTAAGATCAAATGACATCCAGCACAAAGTGCTCTAAAGCAAAGAACACGCCAAAAACTTACATTATCAGGAATCCTAGAAGTTCCTCTTTCAACTCATTTATTGTGTGCCTCATAGGTGCTAGGTTCCTCCTCACTTGAAGTTTACTGTCTGTTTACTTGTTTTGTTATTATTATTATTACTACTACTACTATTGATAAAATTAAGATGAGATATAACATCCATGCTATATGAGAATAAAATGACTTTAACAATAGCTGTCAGTAGAGTGACTACCGTAGGTTAGATGTTTCATTTATAAAACAGAACAACTCTTTCGCTTGAATGCCTAAAAAGTTTGCAATTATTATGTAATTAAATCTCAAAAACCAACAGGTAGGTATGTACAGATGAATCTGAAATAGGTACAGAAACTTGCTGAGATTGGGTTGTACTTGGGTCTGTTGTATGGAGTAATCCTGAATTTCACCGTGAAAAATTTAACACAGTGTATGATGTGCAGATATCTTCTCCCATTCTTTTTGTTTTAATGATAGTTTCTTTCACTGTGCAGAAACTTTTTAAGTTTGATGTAGTCCTGTTTGTTTATTTTTCACATTGCTTCCCTTGCCATTCTAGTCAAAAACCCGAAGACATCACTGACACCAACATCTTGGAATATCTTGCCTATGTTTGTTTGTTTTCCTAGGTATTTTATTAGTTTTAGATATTATATCCAAATTTTTAATTTATTTTCAGTTAATTTTTGGGTATGGATGGAAGTGGTCTAATTTAATTTTTTGGCATGCAACTGTCCAGTTTTCCCAGTTCCATTTATTGAGAGGACTTTATCCACTGTATGCTTTTGACAACGTTGTCATAAAATAACTGTCTGTGTAAGTACAGGTTTATTTACAGATCTAAACTTTTAAGCACCAATATTGTAGGTATCATAAAAAATTGGTTTTGGAAAATATTTTGACTTCCTTGTTACCTGAGGGGACCGGGGAAGCGGTGGGTGGAGAGTCACGGAGGGTGGTGAGTAACGTGTTGCTGAGGCACCGACAGGAAGGACAGGGAAAGCTACACCCCGTGGCATGTTCCAGCCTCCGTGAGACAAACCATATTTTTGATGAGGTCTTCATGCCTCCTGGTCTTTAAATGAAAACTGGAGCCATGAAATTCCTCTTTTGTTAATGTTAAGATATGGTAATGCCAGGCATTCATGACCATAAGCATGGAAAATTAATGAAATTACAATCTGTTCAGGAAAATAATATAGTGATGAGAGAGAAAAATCTGCCTATGTCAGGACTCTGTGGCAGCTTTTTAAAACAGGTGAACATATTCTTTTCTCTCTTCAGGAAAACATCCCCTTATACCATATGCCAATTAGATGTTTATGGACAAAGGTCAAAGGGAAAAAGAGAAGGTCACAAATAATTGAGATTTTTTAAAGGCATGTAAGTCAGAGAGCATTTCATTTGTATTATTTCAGCAATTTTCTTCTCTCAAAGAAGTAGCCAAATTGAAATCATATTCTTCTGCTTAATGAGCAAAAGAATGTGATTTTGTTGCTGTAACATTAAGATTTGAGATGGTCATATGAGGCATGAAGAAAGTCAGAGTTTAAAAATCTATATAAATTAACCTGGACCAATCTCAGGAATGTTTTTCAGTGGAATACATAAAAATTATCACTTTTTCACAAGCTAATAATAGCCACAACTCAATATTCAGAGTAATGCATTTCTAGTACATACTGCATTGAAGCTGCAAGTGATTTTAACAATTACTTTATCTAATTATAGAGCACTCATTTTCCATCCTAAGTATCAGCTCCTAACATTCAAGGCTACCTAATGGTAATCTGTTAGTTACTGCTGTTTAACAAATCAACCAAAAATGTTGGACTTCAACTACAATCATTTGTTACTTCTCATGAGTTATGTTGAGTTGGATGAAATGTGACTAAAGCTCAGCGGGGCTCACCCATTTGGTCAGCTGCTATGTAGACTGTGGGCTGGTTGGTGTGGGGTGGCTTTTACCAACATGGCTTTGCTCTGCTTTCACATGGTGGCTTATCCTCCAGCAAGATAATCCAAGCCATTTGCATGGCAATAGCAAATTTCTCAGAAAGAAGGAGGAACAATCAAGGCTTTCTGCATCTGAGCTCAGAACTGACACAGAATCTCCTTGACCACATTATATTGGCCCAAAATGACATAATATCAGCCTCAAAGGTGGAAAAACAATCCATCTCTGGATGAGCTGCAAAATAACATTGCCAGGATGTATATGAGGGTAGGGTGAAGATAGATGTCATTATAATTATCTAATTGGGGATTGCTGCCAATTTACAGACTGGGATCTAAAAGTACACTTGTACTTGATTGTCTCACTCTTGGGACTTAGATTACTAAGGCAACAAATGTTAGGGTAGGTTCCCAAGTTAACCAATGAGTCTATTATTCCATAAATTTGAACAACTATAAATTATTAACATAATCTAGAATAAATAATGTAGTTGTTAGGAAAATACCAACAAAGAGGAAATCAACAGCATTAAGTCAGAAATTGAATATTCTTTCTTAGATAAAAGTGCCGTAAATTGGAGAGTTGGTGGCGGGTGAGTGATCATAAACACATATGGAGATGTGAAGTTGTAGTCCCCAAATGATAGATTTAAATAATCTAGCAGCAAACCAATAAAACTTGAAAAGAAAAACTAAAGGTGCCTTAGAAAAGCAACAGTTGTTAGAGGAAGATGACTATGTGGATATTTGGAATGACTGAGATAATGAATGACCACTGAGAAAATTAGGAGTGCCTTGTTTCCAATCTCTTCTTTACCATCTGCTACCCCCACCTCGCCCCCACCATCACCAAACAAATGCAGTTGGGCCCTACACCCCAACTCCACTCCAGTCTCTTCCTAGTACTAATAACTGGGAAATGCAAGCAACTGCAGTAATGTTTAGGCTAGAACTCTTGATTCCAATGAAGTTTTTGGGTTTTTTTTTTTTGCAATATTCTGAAAAGAAGTTCTATTCACTATCAAGTGCTTACAACTTAATGTCAGTTATTCCATTTCTTGGAATTTATTTGTGATGTTTCAAATATAAAGAAAAATATAGAGAATCAAATAACAAACACTCCTGTATCTGCTATTTAGTTCTACACACTCCTCAAATGATTGCCATAGTAGCTGATATTTGAAGAAATAAAATGTTATGATACAATTGCGCATGCGTATCTTTCCCTGGTGACATCCTCCCTTCCTTCACCCCCTTCACTCCTCCCTCTCTTCTTCCCAAGAAGTAATCACTAACTTGAATTTTTAAAAATCATTTATCATTCCTACCCATGTTTAGTATTTCTGTGTGTGTGTGTGTGTGTATTAATAATGTTGTCTTGTAAGCTCTAAACTTTCTCTAAATTGCTGTCACATTGTACCTATACATCTGCATTTAACATTTTTTTTGCACTTACCATTTAAAAAAAAAAGTTTTCAATGTTGATGTACAACTCTCCTGTTTACTAACACTCAGTGATGAGTAGTAACAATTGTATGGCTACACCCTTTTTCCATTCTCCTATTGGTAGACATTGTCATTTTCTCTATTATAAACAGCATTGTAATTAATATTCATATGTATATGTTTGTGCAATATGTATAAGACTTTTTTTAGTGCACATGCCTAGCAGTGGAATTTCTGTGTTTTCAGATATGAGCAATTTCAGCCATACAAGATTACCAAATTATTCCCACCACTGTGTTTTGGAATTCACCTCTAGAATTATCAGTTTTTCAGTTTGCAATCTAATGAGTATTTCAGTATTATTTTAATTTTCCTGATTACTAGGAAGGTGGAATTTCTGTTTGTTCATTGAGCTCTTGTGAAATCGCCTAGGCATATCTGTGGTTCATTTGTTATCCTGTTGTTTTCTTATAGGTTTGTACACTCTTTCAAAATAAATCTAATTAACCACTTATCACATAAATTGCAAATATTTTTCCTCTCTCTCATCTACCTTTCAACCAAGTTTATGCTATTTCTTTCATACAGAATTTTATTTTATTTTTTTTCGGCCTTAGATGACCAGTAATTTATTTTAAAAAGGTTTGATAAGTTTACCTATAATCTTTTAATATATATTTTTATTGTTATTTATATCTTTTACATTTTGTATTCCCCTTGGGTAACCCACCACCAATTCACCCGTGATCCATCTCTGTGGTCCCTTGTGTTCTTTTCTACTCCATTTTGTGCCCTTATCATACAGAATTTTAAAACTTGCTTTCAGTCAAGGGCATCATTTTCTGTAACTTGTAACAAATATGCAATTTTCCTGCAACTTCCCTAGTTCAATCTTCCCTACCCAAATGTGGTCCACAGACCAGCAATATCAACATCATTTGAGAATCACTGACAAGAATCTACCTTCCCCTCTCACCTTCTCTAGGAAGAATCTACCTTCCCCTCTCACCTCCTCATTTAATCCCTTTCTCTTGCATCATCTGAATCATCTACTCTGTTAAATCTTTCCTACTAGGACACAAGTATACTTAGGTATATGCCATCTCAAACATTCCTGGATCCAAATTCTCCCCTAGCTCTGGTTCAGTTTTCTATTCCCCTCTCTAACAAAACTTTTCAAGTCCAGGTACACTGGCCTCCTTGCTCATCTCCAGTCACTGGCCAACCCACTGACATTAGGTTTCCTTTTTACCTTTTTTTTTTTAAAGATTTATTTATTTATGCATACAAGCTGGGGTGTAGGCCAGAGGTGTGGAGAGGGGAGAGGATTCACCAGAGACAGAGTGGGGAGCAGATCAGGCAGATGGATTGAAATACACTGCTGAGGGGAGCAGTGGGAGAGACAGGAGAGGTCTGCTGCACTATGTGGGAATCTACCTGGCTGGGTATCGAACTTGTGCTGCAGTGGCTCTGGATAGCTTCATAGTGCTGCACTTAACCCGTTGCGCCATCAGGGAGGCCCTCCTTTCTACTTTTTTGCTGAAACTGACATTGCTCAGATCTAGGCTGCAAAATTCGGAGGTCATATTTCAGTCATCTTATGTACTCTCTTAGTTGCATTGGACCCCCTTCCCCCACTCTCTCCTTGAAACATATTTCTCTCTTTGCTTCTATAAAACTAGTTTCCTAATTTGTTCCTGCATCCAGGATTGTCCCTTCTGTGTCTCCTTTGCCAACTCCTCTTTCTTTCCCTAACTCCCTACATATAAGAATGCATCAAGGTTTGCATTTCTCCAGCTATACTTTCTTCCCAATTATTCTGTTATCACGTGACCAAGGGGTACCAAGGACTGATAAAGGGGTACACATGATATGCAGGGTACTGGTGTGATCTGCACCTTTGGTTCAGTATGTAGCCTGTACAATGAACAAATGGTGGGTGGGAGGGATGACTTGATATCGAGGCCAAGCTCTGCCTGCCAGCTTTGAGCTTGTGGGATCCACAACTGCTCAGAGGGTCCTCTGTTTAAAGTTCACTCAAAGATCAGCAGAAATCCTGCTGGAAGTCAAAAACTTCTTGAGAAGTCAAGCACAGGTCCTTCCCTCAGGGAACTCAGTCTAAATCTACACTTTGCTGCATTACAAAGGTGTCCTTTAGCAGGCTGCATTTAGCTAAATCTTGAGTGATTTCAGGCAGGCAAACAATAGGAATAAGCATTTTGAGCAAGGGAAGAGCATGTGCAAAAGCATAATCCATGACAGTTTGTGTGAGGCAGTGTCAGCAAGTCAGAAAATTAGAGAAGTGGGTGCAGAGAAGAAAGGGGTGGTGGGATGATAGAAAGGAGACTTTGAGAAGTGTTCCACACTAAGGAATTCGGTCTTTCATCCTCTAGCTCACTGAGGGATTTAAGACAGAAAGTGCCCCGAATGGTGCTAAGTACATATGTGTTGGAGAAGCAGGGAGACGGTTAAGGGCAGATATCTAGTCTAGGTAGGGGTTGATGAGGACTGAACCAAGGAGGGGCAAAAGCAATTAAATCTTAAACAGACAGTGACATTTCACAGTATGACGGACATGATTTGGAGACCATAGGTCCCTGTTTAGACAAGACAATTTCAGGTAATATCTGTGGTCTTGGCTTAACCATTAACAGAGCTTCTGGCACTTAAAAAGTATCCTGATTTGGGCCTCCCTGGTGGCACAAGGGCTTAAGTCTCAGCACTATGAAGGAGCAGCAGCCACTGCAGCACGAGTTCGATCCCCAGCCAGGGAGCTTCCCACATGGTTCAGCAGACCTCTCTTGTCTCGCCTGCTTCTCCCCTCAGCAGTGTATTTCAGTAGATCCACCTTTTCTGCTTCCCACTCTGTCTCTGGTGAATCCTCTCACCTCCCCCTTCTCTACCTCTGGCATATACCCCTGCTCTTGTATACATAAATAAATAAATCTTTAAAGAAAAAAAATAAGTATCCTGATTTGAGTGAACAATTTTTACCCTACGTGTAGGGCACAAAGGAGAGAGGAGTCTAAGTGATCGTTTAGGATCTGACTTGGATAACCCTACATTCCATGGTTACAGTTACTAGTGTAGAGAATCCAAAAGGAGCAGATTTGGGCCAGAAAATTACAAGATTATCACACTGGATTTAAGGTGCTTGGGGACATTTGAATGCAGTTACCCAGTAAAGAATTTTAAATATACTACAAAGAATGTTGTAACTGGAAAGACCATAAAAGACTTTGACTATCTGTCAATGTTACACAATTCTTTCCCTGGTGATTTTCTTCCAATTTTCAAAAGTATGAAGTTCAACATCAGACACTCAAAATCACCAACAGAAAGTTGAGGGTACATCCATGACACATGGAGAAAGCAAAACCAGAGGGTTTCATACATTGATACAAAGGATTTTTGCATCTGCTACCAAGTTTTCCCAATGAAGACCTTTCTGCTTTGAATAGGAATATTTTATAGAAATGTCAGTACCTCTAGCTCCTGGAAGAGGGATTTAAATTATATAAGTACATCAATAGGGAACTTTAAATGTTTTATCTAGTCATTTCAGGTCAAAATATTTCAAAACACAAAGTAGAAATGTCTACAAATTGCAATTAAAAGTGACTTTCCTCATTCTGGATTTAAAATTAAATATGAAAATTCAAGATAAACTGAGACCTAGCTTCTTTCTACCACACACTCTATTGCTTCCTGATTTAGCTTTCTTCCTTAACCAGCTCCAACACACACACACACACACACACACACACACACACACACACACACACATACACACACACCCCACTGATACTTGGGCTGAACTTCAGTAAAGAAACAATTTGTCACAGCAACAACTGAAACAAGGAGTGTCAACCTGATTGATCAGACTTATTATTCCAGGCTCCAGCACCCATCAGAACCATGATGACCATGCCTTCTTCCTCAACCTGGGCTGGAAACAGTGACAAGTCAGAGATGGCCAGAGATGGCAAGAGCACTCTCGCTCACCTGGTCCACTGGGGACAGACAGCCTCGCCAGCCCCTGCTGACCGGGTCTCTTTCTGACATGACCACCCTGCCCATCCCTGCCCTATAGTACCAGCTTCATTTGGCTCTATTTATGCCTGCTCAGTCTAAACATCACCCAGCAGCACCATCATCAGTAAGGAGACTTTAATGAATAGTTTTTCTCAAAGAAATGTTTTCTGAATTTCAGAGGTGCACCCTCTGCAGGGAAGGCATAGAGTGGTAAAGCACATGTCCACTTTTCTCTTTCCTTTAATTGGTTGAGGGTTAGAGAAGAAGAAAACCAGGGGTGGAGGATGAGAAATACCTCACATAGCAGAGTGTGAAGCACACTAGCTTGGGAGGACTTACTATAAATGTTCTGCTGCCAACAAGCTCTGTCCCTTCAACATTCTGACCCCTGAATCCAAGCCAGGAAACTGCATGCAATCCTTCCTCATCTATTCTTCAACACCCAAATTTTCAAATACATTCTTTAACTGCCTTGGTTTAAGCTTCTGTTCAAATCCATCATTGGCTTCCCAGGTGATTGCAGGGTAAAGACCCATCTCCACAGTGAGGCACCCAGCCTTGTAGGATCTCATTCCTATCACAGAAATAGAAAAACAACTGCAAGACCAGCTGGGCCTCCCTAACACCGGTGCCTCTGCTGGACTGTCCACCATTGCTGACTGTACGCCTTCTGGGTGTGATGACGCACCCACATGGGGTCCCACCCCTCACTCATTGCTGAACCGCCCCACACGCCCTCCCCTTTTGGCTTCAGGATCCCTTTACAGCCTTAAAAATGATTGAGATTCCTGAGGAAAATTTGCTTATAGCGGCATAGCTGTCAATTATTACATCCCAAACTAGTTTTTCAATGAAAACAATGTTCACAGATGAGCCAGATCATTTAAGAGTGTTCGATTTTGTTTTTCCCCAAAACCCAGGAGATTGCAGAGACAGAATCAAAAATTGACACCAGAAACTGCTGGCTTCTTAGTGCCTGAAGTGGTTGTTAGTATTTTGTGTCAACTTAGCTAGGCACTCAATTCTTTGATCAAGTAGTAATCTAGTGTTGCTGTGAAGGTGTTTGTAGATGTAGTTAACATCAACTATCAGTTAACATCAACTGTAGTTAACATCAACTATCAGTAAAGAAGACCCTTGATGATATGGGTGGGTTCTACCCGTTCAGTTGAAGGGCGTAGGAGCAAAAACTGAATTCCCAAGAAGGAATTCTGCCTCAAAGCTGGAGAATTCATTCCACCTCATTTTCCGGACAGCTAGCCTGCCCTATAGATTTCTTATTTTGCCATCTTCTATGATCATTCAGTTCTTTAAAACAAATATTTTCATATATATACACATATGAACAAGGTGTGTGTTTGAGTGTCCTATTGCCTGTTTCCTGGAAATCCTGACTGATAGTTCCTGAGAGGTTATCAAAGAATAGAGAGAAGTCCATTCGCATGATAGGCTCACAGCTTCCATCTCAGAAAGAAACAAGAAAAGTAGGCAGGGGCTTTGGCTCCAAAATTATGTCAGGCCTAAAACTGTAGTGTTGAAACTATAACATCTTCAAGTTTCTTCCTGTGTCTTTCCCCACATCATCAGTCATAAAAGTGTTTGATGCCAAAGGGTCCCGGCCAACTTCAGACATAGCATAAAATGTTCATCCTACTCTCTAACTGCACTTGACAAAGGGGCAAATCAAAATTGGACAGTTGGAGGCAGGACCCAAAGGCAGGAGAGCAGGCTGAGTCCCCAAGTCTATGACAAGGAAGAACAAAGCTTGCAGGAAGGCAAATGCCAGGTGAGATTCTCCTATTTAAGTTCTAATCAGGCCCGACCCTGCTTAGCCACTGTGATCAGAGATCAGGTATGTTCAGGGTGATAGGGCTGTGGGGCTCAAGTGAGAGTCTACCTTAGCGACATCAAGATCTTTGCTAACTCCCCTTCCCCAGGAGTCCGTGATTTCCAGCACTGGTTAGGGGCTATATAGAGATCATCTGAAAGACCCACACTGCCTCTCTTCCGTGCTGATTTACAGGCTAATGCACATACAGAAAAAAAAAAAAAACCTACAAAGGATGCTGACAGGTGTGCCTACAACAGATTTACGCTCCCCTAGACAGTCATCCTCAGGAAGCATTTATCTGTCAGGGCCAAAAGGACAACTCCAGCAGGTGACCCTTTCATTTTCTACTAATTCAATTTGTGTAGAAATAAGCATAGCTCATTGACTAAATCTGCCTTTCTCTTGGAGAGGAACTCGATGTGACTTGAAGTTACTAACTTAGTTCCCATCTCCTCTTACAATCAAGAAGCTATACTTTTGCTTGATTAAAATTCAGAAATCTGAGAGCTGCAAAGGACTTGAGAATACACCAGGTTTGCTCTGTTCATTTGACGGTGAGGCAGACCACAGGGAAATGCCAAATTAGACAACTCAGAGAATGAGTGGTGGGGGTCAGAGACTACACAGTGAGATCAACCCTGGGTGCTCTGACCACAAGTGTGGGGTCAGGAAGTGAGGAGAGATGCTTGGGGGTGAGAGGAAGTTTGTTCCATTTGTCAGTAAGAACGCACTCTGATGGTCTGTTCCAACCTCACCCAGAAAGCCTTTGTATCATACCCAAACTCTGCTTTAATACTTTCAGGGATGGGGGAAAGCAGAATCTCACCATCCATCAAACATTTCCAAGACAAAAAAATGCCCTCCCTCCCCCAGGAAGAGTTCAAACTGTTTCCTTGAAACATGGATCTGTTCACCTGGTGGTTCTTGCCTTGATTGAAAATTAGGTTCTCTTGTGGGACTTCTAAATAGTCCTGATACCCAGGCTCCACAGCAGGCTATGCAGTTGGAATTTCTGAGGCTAGAAGCCAGGGGAGCCAAGTCTGAAAACCACACATTTGGCCCAGTTCTTACATTAACCTGTTAGGCTTGCCACAACAGCACACTGCAGACTGGGTGGCTTAGACAACAAAAGTTAATATTCTCATACTCTCGTGGCTGCAAGTCCAAGATCAAGGTATCAGGAAGTTGGATTTCTCCTGAGGCCTTTCTCCTTGACCTACAGATGGACACTTTCTTGCTTTGTCCTCACAAGAACTTCGCTCTGCACCTGCACAGCCCAGGTGTGACTCCTCAGGACAGTCGTGGTGGGCGAGCACCTGACCCTTATGACAGCATTTGCCATGATCTCCGTAAAGGCCCTTTCTCTAAACAGTCACACTGAGGATTCAGGCTTCATGTGTGATCTGTGGGTTGGAGAGAGGGGACATATTTGGTCCATAATTATTCTGCTCACTGACAAGAACTGGTTGAGTTAAAGCACCTTACCCAAAGTGCTCTGGCACCCACACGAACCTTGCAATTGTCAGGCTGTAAAGGTGGCCAGTTGATCTCCGAGGTCTTTAGAGGTCATGGGGAGGGGGAGGAGGGCGCTTTGGCCTATGCAGCAACCCAAGCATCCTTTGAAAGGGACACTGCTGAGCAGAGCTAGATGTCTCTTCCCATAGTTTCAGCAACCCCAGAGGCAGCAAACAAAATGAGCTATGCCTGACCCTCCCTTAATAGCTTGGTGAGCTGAGCTTGGCTACGAACCTCTCCTCTAGTGACAGCCGCAGGGCACCCAAGAGCTACTGGAGGAGTTCCAGGTACCCAAGGCACTACACACAGAACACAGAAGCAGGAGCTAGAGGCCACCACCCAAGTGCTGCCCCAGGTCGTACCTCCTCCTCTCTGCCTTTATATACATCAGATGGCAGGTAGCAACAGACAAGCCAGTGGCCAGCAAGCAATTATGTAATTTGAGCTTCATCATTGTTTTGACATACTTGGTATTTGCATACCTAGAATAACTGATACTTAGTAAATTTCAATATGCATTCGTTGAATGAATAATTAAATAAGTGGAAGTACTCAACTGGATTTGAAATCCATTAGAAATGTTACAGGAGGCTTCGACATTAAAAGTCCTTAAATTTATCTTCAACTCAAAATTTTTGAATAGCTGGAAAAATGTTTCTAATTTGTATTCAGTGTAAAAATGAAAGCGTGTAATGGATTTCTACCTTCAAGAGTTTTAAGAGTTTATCTTAAACTTGATCAAGCGGCTTCAAGCTCAGAGTCTTGGCACAGTCTCTCAGGCTTGGACTAGATAGTGAAAGCCCATTAGCAAAATCAAATGGGGGTCTCCAAGTCCAGACATAATAGACATAATAGTAAAAGGACAGGTTAGAATTCTCCACCAAACTTCTTTAGGTGAGCTGTCTTCCCAAGTACACGGAGTCATGTTGTTTGAGCCTCAGAAACCACTTTTACCTCTCCAGAGGATGTCGGGCAATGCCAAGAAAATACTTACACCGTTCCCAGTCCTGGCGTCCTCACATCCAACCTGTTCATCTAGCTTTCCTGATTGTGTTCACAGACTCTTCCTCAATTTCCTTACTCGGAATAATGAAAAGCCTTCCCCATGCATTTGATCAAAATGGGAAACTTTTTGCCCTCTCTGACAGAAATCACTCCGCGTTGGCCACCTGATGGGTACTTGGGGTTAATTAGAAAATCCCCATCAAGGGCTCAGAGGCCAATATCAGCTGTCAAAATCCCACATTCCCCTTTCTCCCCTCTTTCAAGTGCAAAACAACCTGTGTCTGAAGATGTGCTGGAGATAAAAGGGCACAGAGCGGCGCTAGGGGCTTTGACTCGGTCCCTTTCACCGCCCCACCACCATGAATACGGCAAAATCTCAAATGAAAGTTTTAATCTCCCCACCGCATTCAGCCTAAAGAGAAAAGGGCTTCCTTTTAACAATTTCCCCCCTTAAACCTTTTGTGCTGCAATGCTCCTGAAAAAAGCGGAGATTTCACTCTGACCCGGCCAGGGCTTTTCGCCAAAGAAAGCAATGCACCTCAAACCCTTTGTGATGAAAAGAAGAAGGACGGTTAGCCCCACGCAATCCGCGCAAAAAGCAGCAACCCAACGGAAGGGCGCGCGGTGGGTCGGAGTGCCGGGTCTCTGCAGACGCTGGGCTCTGGTCTTTCGACCCACGGGCCGAAGGTGACGCATACCATCACGCCGCACGTGGGCCCACTGCGCCTTCACGCTGGGGAATCTGAGATGGGGTTACCGCGAAGGTGGATGATCCCAGCCCCCGGAAACGGGTCTAAAATTCACCAATATCGCAAAGCAGGAGGCCCAATTAGACTCTTTGTTTTCACACTGTTCTCAAAAGGAGGAAAAAGAACAACTCCACTCCAAATTCAAGGCTCTCCAAGTCATCCTTTGGAGAGAACCTCGACGGGTAAGGGGTGCACACAAGACCCTGCGTGAGGGCTGGGTCCAGTTGTCTCTATCATGCCTACCAGCTTCAGGCCTACCTTAGCACACCGACCCGGGGCCGCTGGGGCACCGGTGCGGCGGCTGCCTACCTCTGCAAAACGCCTTTGGGCCCAAAGCAACACTCCCTCGATAGACCTGTCCTCCCCCCAGGGCTTGAAAATAGTCGGAGCTAGGTTTGGGTCCTCACCTGCCTGCATAGCTATTCCCTTTGCGCGTCATCAACGCTACTGAGATGCACGAGGCAAGAAACGCAACCCTGCTAGCATTTAAAAAAAAAAAAGGTTTTTTTTACATGTAAGACCTTCCTTTTATTATTTCCTCCAAAGAGCTGCGATAAACATTTGAAATTAGCGTCCGGTATTCACCGAAAACGTCGGGATTAAAACCAGAGGTTCAGTTCTGACCCTCAAAGTTATATTAGCGCCTTAATTTGGTGTTTCTTAATTCTGACAGCCCAGTGAATACCACCTTTTCAAAAGGGTGTTTTGTCGAGCGGCCAGAGTTCAAAAGGTCCGAGGAAAGCGTCGGGGCGCTTTCTGCCCGAGCTGTGTGAAGGGGTTGCCGGGAGTCGTCACCAGAACAGCCTCAGCGCTTCGCTCCAGAAAGTCTCTAAAACGAGGAACGTGCCTCTTTCCTCCACGTTTCTGTCTCTTATTGACAGTCTGTTTGGTTAGCCTTTTCACCAATTTCGAACACGATTTTTATTAAGTGTCATAGATAGGCTAGCAGATACATTGCCACTCTGTCCTTGCCCAAAATATCTAAGATTTGTTGCTTTTCTTTTAAAAATACGTTCATAAAATGCCTCTCTTTTCCTGCTCTCACCACTTATTTTTGGTATGCATGCCTTGGAGTGTGAGCAAGCTTCAGGACAGTGACAAGAGGGTGTGGGGGATGGAGGGGACGGGTATAGTTTTAAGATATTTCAAACTCACAGGCTTGAAGAAATAGTGATGAGAAGCTGGTAGTGACTCAAAACTATTCCGTGTATCTTTGTTAATGGCGTATATTGTATGGCATATAAAGATTTTAAGGTTCCTTCCTTTTCATTTACCACTTGCCAAATAAAGACTTGGAGGAAAAAAAAATGCTTCCTTGATCATTTATAGGCTGTGAAATTTTAGCCAACTTCTTAGACCAATCATGCATACATACACATTTCCAAACTGAGAACAGGGATAAATTAACATAACAGCGCTGATAAACTTGTCTGCATCCATGTTCTAACTGCAAGCTCAACATTAAAATGTCAAATCTACACACAGCTCTATTAAAGTGTTTCTACGGTCCCTTTCAGTTCTCATGTTCTATAAATAATGTGATTTCTCAGTTTCTGTGTCGTTTAAGTGAAAACATATCATCTTTAAGAAACAATTACCTGGACAACTAGGTTAATGTAATAAAAATTAAGTACTGATTTTACCGGTAGTAAATCCACACTTCCGAAAAAATTATTTGTACACAAAATCTTATCTCAAATGCACAAGTACTGCATGTAAAGAAACTCAAGTACAAATGATTATGTAAAGTGAAGAAGACATTTCTATAGGAAACAAAAACTCCTCATTAGTTGTTTTTTTAGTGTCTGACTTTTCTCAAACCAGATTTCTTGAAAACCTGGCATAGTTTTCTAATACACAAGTATGGTTAGACTTATATTTAAATTAACCATACTCCAGAAATAAATACAAAGTGAATAGGTTGCGTGGATTTCACTTTTTGTAACCAGGAAAAAAAGAGGGTTTAAATGTCGTTTCTATAACTAGAGCACGGAATTTAAAATCATGTATGTTTAAAAAAAATTGACATCTTTTCTCATTAGGAAAAGTGACAAAAGATATAAAACCTAGGTATGGTGGAAAAATAAATCACTTAGAAAATATAAACTATTTTTAATACCTCCATGAAATAAATGTCTGTCAAATTTACATTGTTATGAAGAGAGAATAAGATAATCAAGTTTAAACACCTCACAATTTAGCTGAATTATGAATAATGTATCTCTTACGTAAGTCAATTTAATGTGAGGAAAATTTTTCATTTGATTTTGATGTTTTCTGCAGAAGTTTTAGAGATGAGTAAACTGGAAAAATATTACTACAATTGTTTGTCAATTTCAATTAAGTCAAGGGGAAAGAGGAACACATTTGTAAGATCTGCTGATATCAAGCTTTTGTCTTCTAAAACTAAATTCCCCCTCCGAACTCAGGAATTTGAAAATGAATTTGTGAAACCTGTAACAAATGAGAATATTTCTCACTTAAACATTTTCTCTGCTTATCTTAAAGTGAAGCAACTAAGTGATGCAAACCACTTGTTGTGCTACCTATCTCGTCCAATTAGACAAGTCTTCTGCCTTTGGAAGAATAATGATCCACATGAGTCCCTACTTTTAGACTAACTGAATTTGAAAACCCTGGTCAGAGTGGTCTTTTTATGCTCACAAAGTCAGCAGGCATCTTGCTTCTCATAAAGCCTGCAATCTACCAAGCACATGCAGAATAATTCACATCACTGCCTCAAAACCCTTTGAAGCAAATCAACAGAAAAGGCCAGAAAAGAAAAGAGAAAGAAAAAGAGAAAGATTAAGATTTGATCTCAATTTAAACATGTTAACAGTAACCCTATATTATTCCAGATTTTATCCAGCTGTTTTGGATCTTTAGTACATTTGAACAAGAGAGCAAACCTGTTTTAAGGATTAAAAGGCTAGAAAGGTTCAAAAGGAGTTGAACCCTTTTCTAAACTACGTATCTCCTGCCCTAGCCTCTTACTTGGCTTCATTGAAGTATATTTTTGAAGGTTTTTAGAATTCAAAGCCGTTGATTTCTTTCTTACTTTATTTCTCTACAATATTCTGGCTTTCTTCTAATCACTTCCCAGACCAGATCCTTCACCTTTAAAAAACAAAAACTATAAACACAACATTGTCACTTTGGGCGGGTTTATTTCTGAAGCCATTCATAATCACTTATGACAAGTTCAATGGAAGAGAACTTAGTTAGTGTAAGTCTTTTTTTTTTTTTTTAGGGTAACTTAAGAAAAAGAACAAATATAACCACATTTAAGGTAAAGTTACAACCACTTACCAAATAATCGCTTCCCTAAAATGAATTAATTTATTTAGTTCCCCAGAACTATAGAGATTCTTTCACAGACTAGAAAGGTTGTTGTTTAATAAAAGATGAATCTGCAAATTAAGTTCAAATGGAGGTCAAGGAGAACTATTTAAGTGTAACACCAGCAAAGGAAGTTTGAAAATGAGTGAATAGAAGGGAACGATTTATGATTTATGTGTAGCACCAGTCACTTTACTGGTCAGAAGGAAGTTTTTGCATCCCAAAAACTTCCCAGCTCCCAGAGCAGACGCTGCAGGGAAGAAGCTATAATGAAGAGTCATTCCTATCTTGTCCTTACTTTCAGAATTAGAGATATAGTACCCAGAAAAATATACTTCAGTTGTCTTGTAGGAGGGAAAAACAAGGATTTGAGGGTGGAAATGCAGTAAATATTTAATGAACTATTATACAGGGACTCATTATAATATGAGGTATTATCACTCCCATTTTCACAGATGAGTGAAATAGTTCATAAAATTTAAGTGGTGTGTCCAAGAGCAGCAACTACCTGGTAGGGCTGGAATTCTCATTCAAGCTTATTTTTTCTGAAATCTCACGTTGCCTCTCTACTCAAGAGTACAAAGGTATATTTTAAATGTTCATAGAAAGTAATGTATATTTTTGTGAAGTATATATTTATGGCCTCTGTCTTTTCCCGTTATCTCTTATTATAGCATTCATTTCAGCAAGATGATAATAATTCATTAAGCACCTTTTACTTCTTACCACCCCAAAAGTTATTTAGTTCAGGTGAAGAGGTGCCTCTCCTGAGGTTTCACACAGAACCCAGGTAATCAGGCTACAGGGCATATGGTCAACTACGAACCATTCTTCTGTGCCTCTGCTATAGGCTTACAAATAAGATAACCTGGCCCCAAGGCAGGTTATATTATGTATATTTAAAGTTGATCTGACAAGATGTGTGTCTTCTACTTGATGGGAAATAGGACTGTAAAAGGCAGGAAAACACCAGGGACACAAGTTGTCTATGGAGCTGCACAGACAGGTCTAAAGGAAAGGTGTTCTGGAGCCCTCGGTGGCTTTTTAAGCTTTTAATGGTTTCTTGTAGAGAGGCAACCAGGTACAGGGCAGGCAATGGGCAGGGGGTGGGGGGAAGGGCGTGGCAGGGGGCCTGGAGGCTGGCAGGCCTCCCAGCCCTTGGCGAATCTTCACTCTCTTGGGCTCTCTGGCAGCATCTCGTGGTCTCTCCTGCATCCCGAATGGTCCTCTGATCCACAATCCGCTCTCTGCTGCTGCTGCTACTGCTTCTAATTCTTCCACTTATAAGCCCAGTCTCTGGCTCAGGTGCACCCACTAGCACAGGCCCATACCTTACTCCAGGTGTCTGCCATCGGGCATGTGCATAGGCCTGCAGAGGTCCATCATTGAGGGCAGGGCAGAAAACCTGATAATTCTCATTTACCCTACAGGACAATTGAGCAAGACTCTAGAGTAGCAATCAGTGGGTCCTTGGGATGACAGCCACAGAGCTGGAGAAATCCAAGAAAAAAAAAATTGAACAGTCTCTTTCATCATTTTGTTTCTCCCAAATCTTGTTCTAGAAGCCAAGTCTCTAAAAATCATTTCATTTTTCTGAATGAATGACTTTTACTAGAATGGGAACTACCCAATACACCCATTAAAAAATCTTTGGATTTAAAAATCACTCTCTCTGAAATGGAGAGGACCCAAGCATAGCCTAGAAGCCAATTGGAGAAATCAATTCTCATGGTGAAGGAGGGAAAGAGGAAGGGGCTGGGGGGGGGGGGAGGGGGGGGGGGGGGGGGGGGGGGGGGGGGGGAGGGAGGGGGAGAGAGAGAGAGAGAGAGAGAGAGAGAGAGAGAGAGAGAGAGAGACTCATACTCGATTTGTCCATAATATATTACTCTTTGTGCAATCCACTATGATTTAGGTGGGGAAAGGAGAAAAAAGGAAGACAAAAAGGTCATATGAAAAAGTAAAGTTCATGCCTCCTTTCTGGAATAGGGCAGGTATTGAGTTTTAACAAGGCCTTCAAGGTTCCTCTAGAGAAAAGGCCTTATTTGAATGTCATTAACATGACTGGACTTCCCCCCCTTCTAAAATGGTCTTTCATTTCCATGTGAATATTGGAAAATGCCCTTTTGGGGAAGGATGGGTTGGGGTGGGCAGGGGGAATAGACCTCTTAGTCTACATCTCAGCTAATTTACATGCTCTCCAATGGAGGTCATATCGATATGAGACCCAACCTCTGTCAGCTTTGCGGGTCCCTTAACTTGAGAACCTTGAAGCCCATTGAGAGCTATTCATACTTGGCAGATTGATTTCTTCAGTCATTTTGTCATAGTAACTGACAATTCACTGCCATCCAAGTGTATCTGGGAGCACAATGCCCACATAAATATTGTTGGCAATTCTGAGCATATCCCTTTGTGGAAATGGTAGGTTAATTTACTTCTGCCACTCGACTTTCTATAGCTATGTGGCAGAAGATCATTTCCTCTGCAACCATATAGCTGACAGACCCAGTAGGCTTGTTTCAAAGAAACAGAGAGTTGAGATCCCCCATCAGTGCAGAATGAAATGAAGCAAAACTTCAAACACAGGTTAATCTGGCAGGGGGGCCAGGGAATTAACAGGAACATAAAAACCTTGATGAGAACCAGGTGCAGCCCAAGTCCTAAAGCTATTCTAGACTGTTAAAGTCATGGAAATAATAGACTATCTGATCAGGAAACTGTCTCTACACTAAAAAAAATAATCACTTGAGGGACAAAGGACATTGAATTCTTAATCACACCAGTCAATTTGACACTTGAAAGGTATATTCTGAGCTGTGCTGACTGGCAGAACAGCTAAGAGCACTGCAGAGAGCTGTGGGCTAGCCTTGATCTAGGGAAAATTTCCTTGTTGCTTCCGCAGTTGTTAATCCAACCATCACTACAGGAAGAGGCAAAGACGGCTGTGGCATGGCAGAAAGCACAAGCACTATCGCAGTAGACATTCCTGGATTTGATACCTGGCCCCATCGCTTAGCCTGGAAATAACTCTTTTTCACCTATCAGAGTTCTGTCTCACCAGCTATAAAAAGCAATTATAATGTTACCCATTTTATGAGCAACTTTAAGTGAAATAATTTATTCATTCAACATATCTTTTATAAGTGTCTTCTCTGCTTTAGGCACAACGTACAGGAATAAGAAGTGAAAATATTTCATGGGGGGGGGTCTCTAGCTCTGATTGTAGTGTATCCAATTAGAACGGAAAATAAAATGGTTTCAACACAAGACTTGACTCTTTGGATAGCTCTTGAGATTTGAAGGAAGAGAAGTGCAGCAAGCAGACCAACAGAGGCTTGGCAGATGTGAATGAAGGACAGGGGGTAAATGCTAACCCTCTGATTTCTGCTGGAATATGATGTGCAAGGAGCATGTGGCAGAAGACAAGGCTGAGCAGAGAGAAGACAAATCACAGAAAGCTTTGTCAGTGCCCAGTGCAGAGAAGCTTGATTTTATCCTCCAGTCCCAAGGAGCCCTCGAAACATGCCTGCCCCTTCCTATGTACCAGGTGCTGGGTTCCCTCACGGCTCTGCTCTTGGTGGCCAGTCAGTGGGCATGAAAGCTGAATATCACTGTGGGGGCTGATTTCCCACTTAGTTCCTTGTGATGAAAAATAGTGAGCCAAATTTGGGTATGGATGTGTGGGAAGAGGGAGTGGCAGATAAACCTTTTGAAAAGTTCTATCCATGTCTCGGGTCAAGAGGCATACATTCACCTCCTCCTGGTTCCTTTCTCTAAACCTCTCTCTGTCTCTCTAGGGGGGTGGGGTGGGGGACTCAATGTAGGATTTTATGATAAAAGGATGGCTAGTGTTTTGAAAAATTAAGTGCCATCTGAGGCTATAATCTGCTCCAATTTTCTACTTTCTGTCATTGGGGTGTGTGCCCAGGACACTTGAAAATCTAAAAGAACCCCAGCTCTAATAGAAAGGAGCTCATGCCTCCCAAGTCCAATAAAACAGGAGGCAGATTTTTCCAAATGATTGCTACATACTTCTGAGACCCATGTAAGGAGAGTCAGGACTTTTAGGGCACTGTGTATGCACACACACACACACACACACACACACACACACACACGCACACAAACCTGTCTTTGAAAAATAAAATTTGCCAGTCTATATAGGAAAAGCTTTAACTATAAAGCATTATATGAACTGTGTTAACACCTAAGCCTTCCACTTAAGTGCTATTTCACAAATTTAAGTACTATTATTATTCAATTATTTACTCAATATCTATTGATGTCTACTAAATGCAGTTGCTGTCCAAGATGCTTTCAGACACAAGACCTCATTGTACTCATATTGTAAGTGTGAGAGATGGGATTTAGGATCCCTGTTTTACAGAAAACTGGGGTTCACTGATTTAAGTGACCGCTTTTCTTCATTCATTCAATAAATATGTATCAAGCATCTATTTCTATCAGGCAATGTGCTTGCTCAAAGGGGGAGAATAGTGAGCAAACACACATAATCTCTTCCTCCTTATATAGTGGAGGAGAAAAATGTAAAACAAAGAAGCACAGAACAGATTGCTGCTGTGGTCCACACTATGGGAGGAAGCCCGCCTGTAAAGCTGAGGCTAGGAAAGGCTTCCCTGAGGACATGACACTTTAAACGAGACCTGAAGAAAGAGGAGTGACATACGTGCATGTGGAAAGATGGGCAGGAGAGTATTGCAGGCAGAGAGAGCAGCTGTGCAAAGGCCCTGAGGTGGAGGGAGAAAGATTATAGCTAGAATGCAGAGAATGAGGAGAAGTTTGATTTGATATGCAGGAGGAGTACTAGACAGACAAAAAACTTCTGGAGCCTTGCTCATTCATAAGTCAGAGGCTACAGAGTCAGGGCTTGAACTTGTGTCTTCTGAGCACCCACTGAGAATTACTTTTTTTAAAAAAAAGCCTTCATAGTTTGACATTATGACAGGCATAAACCTACCACCTATTTTATTCCTACCATGATATACTAGACACTGGGCACTGGAAATAAAGTGATAAACAAGATAGAAATGAGCACTGCTGTCACGGAGCCAGAACCTGGGGGAACGCACTCAGTGAGGGTTTGCTACTTAAATGTGGTCCATGTTATAAAGGAGAAATGCCAGAAACCAAAGGACCTGATTTCCCTCTTCGGTGTGGTTGGGAAAGGTTTCCTAAAGGAAATAGCACGTAAGTACCTAATGCTTCGATTTGAGGTTACAGGAAGGAATTGGAGTGGTAGAGAGTCCCAGGCAGAAAGAATAGCATACATAACAGCTCCATGGGGAGAACATGCCTTCCAGAGTTGTTGGGAGGAACTAAAGCTTCCAGACAGTATATGCCCCATGCAGCAAGTGTGTGGGAGAGAAAGAGGAAAACTGAGGCTGAAGAGACTGCCAGGGGTTTAAAAAAAAAAAAGTGAAAATTTGCAGCCAGGTAAAGACATTTGGATTTTGGACTAAATTCAGTGGGAAGCCATTGAGAGTTATTATACAGAGAGTGATAAGAGCAAATTTACATTTTTAAAGGACCCATCTGTCTATAGAAGAATGGGACAGAGAAGGAGGAGAAACCGGGCTGAGCCTGTCAGGTAAAAGAGGATGCTGGTCCAGCCAAGGGCTGTGGTGTTTGTTCCATTTATTTTCCTACATTAATACAAACCACGTCTTTCATGTTTCTGTCTCATAACCAAACTAGGATAGATAAGTTAGAACAAATATTTTTATAAAATTCAATCCAAAGTTATTAACTGGATACAATCCACATATTAAAATGTCTAGATTTAAAGGGATTTCTATGGAAATGGAAGCTCTTTTTCAGAGGACTAGAAATATAACAAGTTGGTTCAATTATATACTCATTAATCTGAAACTTGATGTTTTCTAAGTAATAATATTTATCTTTTGTGTGTCCTCCTTCTTTTCTTCCTTTTTCTTTTTTTAACCCTGTTATAGTCTTAGTGATGGTTGTTACTCTCATTTGACATCCTGAGTTTGGGTGAAGCCAAGAGCCTTTAATGTCAAAGAAAGCCAGTTTGGAGGTTCTCTGAATTTGATCCAATCACTGAAGATAATAGCAAGGAAAATAGGCTACTGGATTACAGGGAAGGCTCCCCTAAAACCCACCATTGGGCAGCAATTCAGAAGTAGCTCAAATTGCAACCAACAGAATTGGTGCTAGATTGAAGGTTGGACACTAAGAGTATTACATTTCCCATAAGACTGCATTTAAATCCTACATGTTTGAATTAGCAAAATAACTTGAAACTGCAAATTCCATTATCTCCTATAATGACTCCAAATCACTCCTAAATATGTTGAAACAATATTTATTACCTACTATGCGCAAGGCAAATTATCACAGGAGTGACTATGTAAAATGGTTCCATCATTCTACATAAAATCTATAGCAGGCTAAAAAGTAAAAGAAGAAATTTCAGAAAGTTAACTTTTTTCAAATCACAGTTATGAGGAAATTCAGCAGTGTGGAATAATTTGGTGTGGACAAAGAAGGCTGAAAATTAAAAAATTGTAAGTCAATATTTCTATCCTAATTAAAATTAAAACAGGAGTGTTTATGATCAAAAACCAAAATGACTTAGGAAATGTTCTCTGGAAATTAAATATGTGCTTTTATGGAATCGCCTGGAAAAAATATAGAGACCAATGTAACAAATTTTGTGTTAATTCATAATGGTTGCTTTTTTTTTTTTAAATACAAAACTGATTGCTTGGCAAAACAAAATTAGAAAAAAGGAAATATTAACCTTTATGGCATACCTTAACAAAATGTTTTAAATATCCTTTGTAGACTATGACCTTCTCAAGGGCAAAGTTGAGATCTTATTTATATATGTATTTCTAGACCCTGGAAAGTTCTTGAAAATAAAAAACATTTGGAAAAATTTTAGATGACTAATTAAATCTTTAAAAAGCTAAAATACACTTAACTGGGAAGTCATTTATATTTAGCTGTATCTATTGTTTAATAAAGTTACTGTAAGAGAACGAGGGAAAAGCATAAATGTTTTCAAGATAAAAATGTTAGATCTTAAGAGCTCGTAGGTTAATGGTACTTTGAATTCCTGATCAATTCCACATAATCTGGTTTCAATATTAAAAGATATTGATTCTTTATTTTAGTTATATACATAGCCTTCTTTGTAGGACATCTAATTTGTGTCATTTTAAGGTCTGACTATTCAATTTGTAAATGATCAAAGTCCCATTTCTGTCCCTACCTTCCCCAGAGGCCAGTTTCCTGTGTCTTTATTCTAATTTATCCATCATCTTCAATCCAGACTGGAAGAATAAAGGAAATTTGACTCAAGTCAAGCTTCTCCTGCATTCTCTTCCTCTTGCTCTCTCTCTCTTCCTCTGTTTCTTCCCTTTTACCAATTTTTATTTATCTTAATTTATATCAAAGCATTACATACACATAATTTTAAACATTACCAAACTTACCCCAAAAATCATTTGTCTCCTCCCCTTCTTCTCTCCCTCCATATTACTCCTTAGACAGATTCATACACACACACACACACACACATATAATTTTTTTACTATGTCTTCTGGTATTTACCTCCAGATTTCTAAATAGGCTGCTTCTAGTTCTAGTTATTATTTGTACATTTTAGATATTGGACAATGGACAATGAAGGTCTACACCTCTTGTTCGATACTTCCCACCCATTCTCCTACAATAACTACAGCACAATTTTTGGTGCAATCACTGTTTCATGTTTACCATAAGTGTGCAAATATTGTTACTTATTGAGCTATTGAGTGTTAGACTATGGTTCCTTTGCCTTTGTTGTGTACATGCATTTTTCCTGAAGCTTAACACTTCATTTACATAATTTTCCATGTAAATATCACTAATGCTTCCAAAGCCCTCTATAAGAACTATAAAACACCTATCTCTAATTACTGTTCTCTTGTCCAGTGGTCAAATATATCAGATGATTGCAAGTTCTCTGGTTTCCCTGAATCCTGCTCCTCTCTGTATCTATGGTCTTACTGTCCCCAGATTTCAATTTGGATCTCTTATTTCTAGAACCCCAAGACTTGTTGGTTTATTTCCTCTTTTGGTAAAGCATCTCTTCCTGAAGCTTCTTAAGAAAGGGGGGAATGAAAGTCTCCCCACTTCTCATTTCTAAGAATTCTGCTTCATTTCAGTCTCTTAAGGCAGGGTCATGCATTACCTTCTTTCCTTCTTCCTTCCCCTTTCCCTTCCTCTCCTCCTCCTCCCTCTCTCTATCCCATTATGCACTTTCATTAGTACATGGAAAACTGCAACATAAAATCTAATAAGCCATTTCTTTTAACCACAGATAGGACTATATTGCTATATGTTCTTCAACTTCCTAATATCTTTGGCTCATTACAGATGGAAAATATTGGGCCTCCCTGGTTGCACAGGGGTTAAAGTCTCAGCGCTATCAAGCTAAAGCCAGCCACTGTGGCATGAGTTCAATCCCTGGCCAGGGAGCAAACACACATGGCGCAACAGACCTCTCCTATCTCTTCCACTGCAGTGTATTTCAGTAAATCCACCTGTTCTGCTCCCCACTGCCTCTAGTGAATCCTCTCACCACCCTGCATCTCTAGCCTATATCCCAGTTCTTGTATGCATAAATAAAATCTTTCAAAAATATGGAAATTGTGTCTAAGACAAGACAACAACTGTAGTGTAGTCCCAGTAATGAGTTTGTGACTTTCATTAAGTTTTTCTTCCTCTCCCTGAGTCTCAGCTTTCTCTTCTATAACCTGAAAAGATGGACGAATGGACCACTAAAGTCCTTCCTGGTTTCTGGGATTCTTAAGGGTTGCTAAGCTCCTAGGGCCCATCCTTGAGGGAAGTGGTCTCATGAATTTTTTGCAGCATTGCACGGATCCAGTCTCCAATTCAAGGTCCTGCCCTTTTGTCTGGGCATAAGCCAAGGTCATCTCTACCTGGCAGGGTGCTCCTCTGAAGGTCATGTGGAACAAACTGGTTGCTTAGTTAACATACTCAGCTGTGACAAAGAAGAGCTTCTGGAAAATAACAGTGCCATTGTGCACCCAGGTTTTATCTTTCCACTTAAATTCGCATACCCCCAGCTAGATATCTGTCTTTTCAGTTAACATTCTTATATCTCAGTCTGGCTTTTCAGTCTTCTAATAGGCCATGATGTCCTTTAGGGAGAAATAGTGTCGGATTCATTTCTGTGTGCTCCCATATATAATACCCTTTATATGTACTTATAGTTAAATAATATTTCTTTTCAGAGAAAATTTTGTCTTTTATTAATTTGTACTTTTTTCTTGCTTTTCTTATTCATCAGCTATTTAATAATTTTTGTCTGCATTCATTATTTTTGGTAATCAACTTTAAGAGGTTTCTCAAATATATATGATGATAATATTTATATGGCCCTATTAAAAAACATTTTATCTTCTATTGAGGTAACATTGGTCTATGAGAATTGGCTACCCCTAGGAGTCAGTCTCTCCCCAGTCAGAGAATGCCAGAGCATTAGGGTATAAAAATACAGTACAGTTATTAACTATATAATCACACTTGAGTGATTTAGAGGCTCACACATCTTCAGATGTATGCTATCCTACCATACCCACCACCAAAGCACCAAATATCCTCTATCTCAGTTCTCTCCACCTCTTCATTCCCCTCTAATAGCCTCAGTTCTGCTATCAGGTTTCTAGGTTTGTTTGGGCTTAGTTTTGTCTACTCCTTTGTTTTGTTTGTCAATACTCCACATGAGTGAGATCATCTGGTATTTTTGTCTCTCTCCTTCTGACTTACCTTGCTTAGCATAATCCCCTCCAGTTCTGTCAAATTGTTGCAATCGGCAAAAGCTCATCTTTCTTTTTTTAAAAGCTGAGTAGTATTCCATTACCTATATGTACCACATTTTCTTAATCCAATCATTTACTAGGCATTTGGGTTGCTTTTATAACTTGATTATCTCAAATAGTGCTACAATGAACACAGGATTGCATATATCCCTTTGTATTAGGGTTTTTGCATTTTTTAGGTATGTACTTACAGGTGGAATTACTGGGTCATATAGTAGACCTATTTTCAATACTTTGAGAAATCTCCATATAGTTTTCCATAGTGATTGAACCAGTCCCACCAACAGTGCCCAAAGGTGTCTTTTTCTCCACACCCTCACCAACACTCATTACTTCTGCTCATTGAAAAGAGTAACATGTATCCTATTGATGGAAACTTAGAATAGAAAAATTTAGGATGGAAGGTCTCATAAGGATAAACACTGGAAGTAGGGGTAGGGGTGATTAATCTTTTTTTTTTTTAAAGATTTACCTATACATACAAGCTGGGGTTACAGGCCAGAGGTGTGGGGTGGCGAGAGGGTTCACCAGAGACAGAGCGGGGAGCAGAACAGGCAGATCAGAAGTACACTGCTGAGGGGAGCAGCGGGCGGGGCAGGAGAGGTCTGCCGCACCATATGGGATCCTCCCCGGCTGGGCGTTGAACTGGCATCGCGCGCTGGCATGGCGAGCAGCGCTCAACCGCTGCGCCACCAGGGAGGCCCGGGGCGGGGTGAGGGGGGTGTGATTAATCTTAACTAAACCTATGGAAGATTCCAGGAACCTAAAGTGTAGTCAGAAAAGATTACCAGCCAGAGGTGGGGGCAGAGTAGATTCTAAAAGACCAACTCAATCTTCCCTCAAAGTGATAATTTCCACAATATTTCCATCAAAGAACATAATAAAAGAACACCCCTTTCCCTGGCAAAAAGGCAGCTCTTGTTCTTTAAGACTTCTCACCTGTGTCTATGCAAGCATCTCCTCTTTTCTTCTATAAACTTGCCATGTGCTGATAAATGGGAATATCTGCTGAATTCTCTCTCAGAGGAACCCAAGAACCCCACACACTGAACCCCAACACCCTGAACCTATCACTATCATTCCCACCATTGCACACTGACCGAACCAAACTGTGCTCAGCAGGTGCTTAATAAGTGTGCTGAGTGAAAATAGGCCACGAATGCCATGAGTTATTAACCGAATGACTTCATTCTCTATGGAATTACAAATAGACCTGAAATGTCTTTTCAGAAACACCGGGGAGCTTGGCGTTTCTGAATATGTCTATATATTTTTGGAAATGATGCTATCCTTTTGCATTTTGAGCCAAGAACCTGAAGGCAGGGAGACTTTGCTTGGGGCAGGTCACCTGTTCCTCCTCTGATTCTAACATCTAAGTCAAGAGCTAAGTAAGTCCCCAAAAGCAAAGGCCAGGAAAGGGCATCGGAGAAGGCAATTTTTTTCCAGGAAAAGTGAAAACTTTTTGAGTGAATGGGCCTTTGCCTCAACTCCAACACTTCTCTGCCCAGAAAACAACTCTGGGAGCCCCAGAAGGGTTTTCTGCTGCTCTGACTTCTCACACACTCTTCTTTCAATGAATTTAAACCTTTTCTTGTCCAAATCCCTGCAGAAGGAAAAAAAAGTGACCACTCTGCCGTTTTTCTACTATTATGCAAATAGATTAATCAGGCAATGTTCCTGTGAGAATTAATTTATATTTGAATCCAATGAGGCCTGGATGCTTGCTAACTGAACCCCTAGGCCAAAGCCTCCACTAGGTAGCACCTCATATTATTCCTTTGACGAAATGTGAACTGACATAAATACTAAGGCTCCCTTTCAATCCGATTACCCCGTTACCTCACATCAATGCTACCCCAGCCATCAGATTCTGGCATCTTTCCTTTCACGGGCTCCAGGAACAACAGACAACTCCCCCTTGATAAACAAGCACCCACGCTGCCACCTCGTACCCCCACTCTTAACCCATCATCCTCACTCAATGGGCTCTATTCGACAAGGTATTTTATTTTGTTTGTAGGAATCAAGGACTCAAAAAACAGTTCAAAATCGGGCCTGGCTGGGGCTGTCCATTCAAAGCTGCCCTTTCACACAATCAGCCATTAAAGAGCCTCTAGAAATAACACCCCTGAAGTATCTACACTTTAATGGACGTCATCCCCTTGGGACGCACCCCCGCTGACCCCCTCTGCTTCATCTCCTTCCCTTACGTCTTATGAACAAAAACAAATAGCAGCACAGGTTTCCCCCCGGCTTGCGTGACCTGAAGCTCAGTCAAAATGAACCTACATTTTAAACCATACCTTTGTACTAAACTCATGTTGACAACCACTAAATTCTTTCTGTTGTGTTGCAGAGAAACTTTTAAAAAAAAGATTCATTTTCTCTTCCCTCCCTTACCCTCCCCCCCAAAAAAACTCTGCCTATTTAAAAAGCTTGACTAAACAATCCACCAGGTGGGGGAAGGCTTTCTATGTGAGCAGCTCAGTTTCGGGAGCCTCTACCTTGGTAATTAGATTAACAGGCAAAATGTGAATAGCAATGACCACGACAGTCCCCACTGCCCAGGCCTTACGCCATTTACTGCACATAAATGATCGCAAACTATCCTGAATGGTAGCAGAAGAAATATGGATTTGTAAACTGCCCTATGCTGAAAATTGATATGAAAGAGGAAGAAACAAAGCAAGCTTTATTTTTAAAAAGCAACCCCAGCTAATGTAGTCCTTGGCTTTCCAATAAAGACTCAAAGTGATATATGATCATAAATTTATAAGCTATTGTTATGTTGGTTTGATGTGTAGTTAATTAATGTAACTCTTTCTGTGTCTCCTTTTTGCACTAAAAGAGGACAGTTATCCTATAGGTAATGCTTGCTTTTTTTGTACCATATTTTTACTCACAGACAGGAGTATCTTCCATAACCACAGTCCTCCTATAGGCTTTCATTTTGAGAAGCAGTTTGAAACATATTCGAACTAAACATGCTTATTAGAGGCTATTGGCTTTTTAGAAATAAGACAAAGCAAACAGTAAGGAGTAAAACAAGCAAACACCCACTCAGCTACCTATAAGGAAAATGCTGGTTTTGCTAAATGCCATTTTTTTTTTGGGGGGGGGGGAAGCAATCTGATTTCTGTTATGCCAGAGGAGAACTTCTAATTTATTAAAAAGTAGACTTTGAGGGCCTCCATGGTGGCACAATGGGTTAAGCCTCAGCACTATGAAGCTATCCGCAGCCACTGCAGCATGAGTTCGATCCCCGGAGAGGGAGATTCCCACATGGTGCAGCGGACCTCTCCTGCCTCGCCCGCTGCACCCCTCAGCAGTGTATTTCAGTCGATCTGCCTGTTCTGCTACCCACTCTGTCTCTAGTGAATCCTCTCACACACACCCCACACCTCTGGCCTATACCCCAGCTCTTGTATGCATAAATAAATAAATCCTTAAAAAAAGAAAATGTTTAGTTTCTTGAGCGGAAAGAGTGCTAAATTTGTTAGGCATCTAAGTATATCAAGTCACGATTTGGGACAATGTACATTTTTTAGCCTTTAGGATACAATTATACCCAATTTAAATGAAGCAGTTGAAAAAAGTAAGGTAAGAAAAGTTAAGTAATTGGACCTCCAAGGTCACACAACTAGTAAGTGGCAATGACATGTTTATATAAAATGCCAAGAAGAATAAATACAGGGTAATTGAAACTGGGTGATGAAATAGCATTTAAGCTGCAACTGGAAGGATGACCAGCAGTTAACCATGTGATGCAAGCCAAGAGGAAAGTATATACAAACGTGTAACAAACACGGAAGAGAGAGCCTGTCACCGCAGAAGAGGAGAGATGAGATTGGGAGGCAGGATTTTGGTAGAGGTGGGGCTAAGTCCTGCTTCACCCTGACTGGAAGGGAAGTTCCAGGAGGCACAGACTGGGTCTGTCTTGTTGACTCCAGTGCTTCCAGATCTGCAGCAGTGGCTGTCAGACACAGTCAAAAAATGTGTGACGGAGGAGGAGGGTGGGGTAATGAGATGTGACTTATGTATTAAAGTCTCTCTAGTTGCTTTAAAGTATTATTTTGAAACCATCCCAGACCAGGTAGTTTCACCATTGGTTCTAGCAATTTGAAAGTGAATTTTAGAGCCCTTGGCATCATTTTCTCAGATTTTAATGGTAAGCAAGAGAAACAAGCCAGCAGGAAAACAGCAACTTGACCCCCTGTGACTCTCTATACTCTCTTGTCTCTGGGCTTTCTCTGGTGTTCTCTCCTAGTACCTTCCTCTCTTAGCGATCACTCGTCCTTTCAGAGCTGTTTCACCTAACTGGCTCTGAGTAACACCGCCCTTATACCCCTGATCTCTAGGCTAGGTGTGCACACTTGCATATGCTCATACACCCACACTCAGGTGTCCATAATCAGGCACATGTGCCCCACACCCAAGTGCCCTCTATGTTAACACAATCACGGCCTGAGGTGATAGCCACAGAAGCCAGCGGCATAAAAGCCTGACCAACTTCATTTACCCTACACTCTCCACCAGAACTAACCACTTCTGATACCCCTCACTCAGTGTTGGCCTGCTGTCACCTATCTGTTGATTTAGTACCTCAGGCCTAAAGATTCCCCGGAACCCCCTTCTTTGGCCAGCACCAATTTTCAGAACAGCAAGTTTTTGCTTTCTGGGTCACATAATTCCTCTTAGTGATGGGTTCATTAACATATATACTTAGGGCCTCCCTGGTGGCTCAGGGGTTAAGTCTCAGTGCTATCATGCTATTGCAGCCTGAGTTCAATCCCCCTGTTCCTCCTGACCCCCCAGCCAGGGAGCTTCCTCCATGGCAAAGCAGACCCCTCCAGTTTCACCCACTGCTCCCCTCAGTAGTGTATTTCAATAGATTTGCCTGTTCTGCTCCCCACTCTGTCTCTGGTGAATCCTCTCACCCTCCCCCCACCTGCATCTCTGGCCTACACCCCAGTTCTTGCATGCATTAATAAATAAATCTTTTTGAAAAACCACATATTTATAGACATAGTACCTACCTAAGAACCTAAGTGAGGGTCAGATGGCATCTGCCAATGCATTCATTAATCATACTTAAAAATTGAATATTTACTTCATTAATGCTCTAAGAGCAGGTGTCAGTTCACATGGGTTGATGTCAGCTTGGTCCCCATGCTATGGAATTTGACTCTTTGTTCAATCTTTAGTTAACTAGTAATTTGCTAGCAATATCCACTAATGGCCAATCATACTAGCAGAAGTCATTGCCTTCTCATTCAAATCAGCAAAGAGAACTGGCCTTTGGGACACAAATGAAGATCAGACAATCTTTTGACAAAATCTGAGAGCTTTCCCATAAAGAGTACCAAATATTATAAAATAATGAGCTATGATAAGACTGTTGAAAAGGTGAGAAATTATAAAATAATGAGCTATGATAAGACTGTTGAAAAGGTGAGAAAGGGGATCAGTGAGCTAAATACGCTAAACCTGAAGGCAGGAAAGGTGTCTCTAGATGAGGTAGGAGAGTGCTTCCAGATTTGTCTTTTATTATTCTGTCCACATTTCCTGAATGCATTCTCTGGGACAAGCATAAGGACACAAAGTCAAAGGCTACGGGGGCCTGTTCTCAAGGAGTATTGTCTATTGAAGAAACAAACAGGTGAATTATTCCAAGAGGTAGGGTTTCCAGATTTAGCAAATAAAAACAGTATGTTCAATTAAATTTTAATTTGTGGGGCCTCCCTGGTGGCACAGTGGTTAAGCGCTGCACTGTGAAGTTGTGGGCAGCAGCCTGGTCAGGGAGATTCCCACATGGCGCAGCAGCGGACCTCTCCTGCCTCGCCCGCTGCTCCCCTTAGCAGTGTACTTCCCTCGATCTGCCTGTTCTGCGCCCCACTCTGTTTCTGGTGAACCCTCTCACCACCCCAATGCCTCTAGCCTGTACCCCAGTTTGTATGCATAAATAAATCTTTAGAAAAAAAATTTGAATTTGTGATAAAAAATGGCTAATTGTTTCAGCCTAAGTATATTCCATGCAATATTTGGGATATACTTACACTAAAAATAGCATTCGTTTGTTTGCAATTCAAATGCTACTGTCCCTCCAGCATCTTAACTTGCAGCTCTAAGTATTGTATAATAAATGCAGTAGTAACTGCGAGTGTTAGGTACTCCAAGAAAATACCCAAGGGGATAGACCTCAGGTTACAAGTAAGAGAAATCAAAGGGGAGGTGAGACTTAAGTCTTCTCAACCAACAGAAGTTAGCCAGGTGGACAGAATACAGAGGGATCAGCATACACAAAGGCACTGGGGCTTGAAAGAGAGGGGGCACTTGGGAACGTACAGGTAGCTCAATGGGGACAGAACCAGTAGTAGATATCATTTCAATAACTGTGAAAGAAGAGGCAAAGCCAGAACCCAGAACACTATTACCACTGAGGGCTAAACAGAGAAAAGAAGAAAATAATAAAGAAAGCAAGAAGGAATCCGGTGATAAGGGGAAAAGAAAACTATAAAGACAAAAAGAAAGAAGTCCCCAGCAATAAGTACTGCAGTCAGGTCAAAGCAGAGAAGCCATTTCAGTGTAATGTGATGGCAACAGGTTGAGCGAGTCATGGAGGTGGTGAGAATAAAGTGAAATCGTGAGTAGGAGTTGCTTTCAAAAAGCCTACTGAAAGAATGATCATGCTTAGACCTGGACCAACAGCTAACTTGTTGTCTGGGCCCTGAGTTTTAGGGAGAAGCCCAGTGTGGGTCCCCTAAAATGCCATCCAACCCCATGAGGCTGCCAAGCGGACATGCTCATGTGGAGCTGTACACTCCCTATTTTGCCCTAGAATTCTTTGCCAAAATAGAACCTAGCCTGTTTTCAAAGCTAGCACAAGCCTCTCCCTAGATCTCTCTTTCCAAAGGCAAAGCAAACCCCTTGCTTGCCCTAAACCTGAGACGTGGGCTGGGGATGGTGTGTGTGTGTTGGGGGTGGGGAATCTGGGACACCTGGGCCAGGTGTTCACATGGCCCTTCATGATGTAGGAGGGAGTCAGGTTGGAAAGTGAAGTGTGTGGGGGGTGGGTTACATGGTTCCATCTGTCGACTTGTTTCAGGCCTCACAAAAGTTAGTGGGTTTCTCTAAGAGGATGTAGTTAGAGATAGACAAAAGGCAGGAGAGGATCCTTTTGGAAATGAACACAATTTGAAAGAACTTTCAGTGAAGGGGATATTGAAGCTTTTCAGAGATTGAATGATGCAAAACAAGATCTCTGTATCAGGCAGTTCAGCAGCAAGTATTTCCAGTGAAATGATTACTTACAGGAGCGTGAACAAGGTTAAGGGAACCCAAAAGGGATGTTGATGCACCCAAAGACCAACAATGGGACAACTGGACTTCAGGTGCAACGTTAACAGGACAACATTACGTCCCATCCCATCCTGAGGCCTGCTGGCAGGACAATGTTGTCAGAAAAGTAACAAAGCATGACGTGGGAGAAAGAAATACCCCAACTGCCTGTCCTCTTGCCCCTGAGTTGGTGCCAGTGCCTCCCATGGGCTGAAATCACTTAGAAGGATCCTCTTAGCAGGATATGTCGTCATTCCCTAGACACCAGCCTCTCAGGGGTGAAGGAGGGGGAGAAGCCATAGGGAATGGTTCCGGAAGGACAACAGAATAAAAACCTAACACTGTCTCTGAGGAAACAGAGGGGGGCTGGGATGTGAACAAAATGGAAAGCTGACAGGAAGGAAATAAAGGGTATTACTGTTCAATCACTTTTCTCTCCTCCCTTAAGAGGGGAAGATGGAGAGCGGCTGAGAGTAAGCAAGCAGGTGAAATGTGATTTTTCTCCTGAGGAGCAACTGGCAGTTGGGCTCAAGGACTCTAAGCAAGAGGGATGCCAAGTATTCTTATGCCTCCTTTTCTTTTCCCTACACTGACTGAGGCAGAAGAGGGGAGCAAGGATTTCTTCTTTTTCTCCTGCATTAACCTCTAGACCCACCTCAGCCTCAAGAAAACAAACCTGTAACCACGGAGAGCCTCTCACACTTGTGAATATTTCCCTTTCAAATACTGGTTCAAAACAAACTCTCCTCTAACCAGACCAAGACTCTACCTAATAGAAGAACAATAACTTTTAAAACTAATTTTCATTACATTATAAAGAACTAGTAGTCTTACCTCTAATTTCTCATGGTGTCTGGATTTAAAAATACCTTTGTTTCAAAAGGGTAAGCTCTAAATTTCAAAAACAGACAAGATAAGCTGAAGAATTTTGTATGTTTGCAGGACAGGATTCACCCATACCTCCACTCCCAAAGGCACCTTCAACCAACTAACTGGATTGACAAATGGTTCCTCTTTCTCTATGTTTTAAAATGCCCCATTTTAATAAATGTTATTCTTTTTTTTTAACAAAGAAGAAAGTGAAACAAGATTCTGGTTTAGAGAAGTGATTCTCAGTCCATAGGCAAACAGTTTTTCTCCTTGTGTGTTCAATGTTGGACAAGATTAAGGTTTAATATCAAGACAATCTTCCCCAGATAACATGGCAGACTGGTATAAACCAAAGCACCTTTTCAAAGTAAACAAGCAGAATCCTCTGGTCTTGACCTGTGTGTGGTGTAGTAGGAATGGGAGGGGTTATTCATACCTCCAGGATCCACCACCCAACTCAACAGACCCCTGATTTTTCCTTTATACCCGAATATAAAAACAGCCTGCTATCTGTTCCCATTTCTGAGTCCTTAGGGACTGAAAGATAAGGCTTCTGTTCTTACTCTTCCCCCTCTTTCATCCACAAAAGCAGCCCTTTCTCCTTGTGAGAAAGATACTACCCAGACAACTTCACCTCACTCAAGCCTCTTTATCCAGAAAGACTCTTGTGAACAGGAAATCAATAGTTCCAGCTTGGGGTAAAGGCAAATGTTAGGGGAGCCTAGGGAGGTATTTAGGGGGATCATAGGGAGGGTGAGGGAAAGAGACAGGGGTGAGGGAGCGCTCAATGAGTGGGAAAGGCACAGTGAATTAACTGCTGAAAGGTGAGGCCCTGGGTGAGGTGAGCAAGTCTGGAAGGGGACTCCTGTTTTATACCCGTTGTCAGACTACACCTGATTAGGAAGAGGAGCCCTGCAGAGGGAAAGCGCGCTAGAGGGATGCGGGGTGGGGTGCCAGGGCCTGGCAGCCTCCCCACTAGGCTCTCCGCTTCCGGTGGGCCTGCTTCCGGTGGGTACTGGGCCGGAAGAGTAAAAGCCACATCCTCAAAGCCTGCAGCCCCCCACCCCTCTACAGCCCTCAAGGCTCACCAATCCAGCTCACTCCTCTACCCTTCCCTCTATTCTGAGCTTGCCTCCAGCCCCTAGAAAATGTTCTTCCGGTCGCCTGGAGGGGTCGAAGTCTGGGAGCCATTGCGGCCCCTTGGTGGGGCAGGGAGAGCTGAGAGTTTTTAAACTTTAAAAGGTCAGATCTGAAAGCGTTCTTAAAAGAGCCCTCTAGGGCAACTCCTCGTTTTACACACAGTGACTCCGAGGTTCAGAAGACAAGGACTTTCTCTAAAGACACACAGTAAAATGAAATGGACACAAACGTGAATTAAAAAGCTATTTAACCCCGCCGTCTGAGATGAGCAAGAAAAGTAAAGATCATTTAAGGGTAGAAGAAAGCATAGGTTTTGAAACAATCCAAATTTAATTTCTCAGATAAGGGAGAGGGAGGGTGGAGAGAAAAAGCACTCCAGGCTCGGCTCACCAACATTTAATTTTGATTATTTTGAATGGGCCCAGGAGGGCTTGGCGGACGTCTCACCATGTTGATATGGCTGGGGGGCAGGGACCAAGAAGCGAGTTAAAGTACACTCCAGACAACCCAGCTCTGCGCGCTGCGCTCTACACAGATCCTCTTTCTTCGAGATAAAAAAAAATAGAAAGAAAACACAAAAAACCCACAAAAAAACACAACACACAGTTAACCACCTGTCAGGACTGAGGATACAATGAGACTCCTCGAAAAAGAGCTTTTCATGCATGCGTAATATATTTGTTCAGCTATTCACTTAATGAAGCTGATAAATGTGATGCAAGACAATAGTGAAGTTAATCTATTTAGTAAAATGTTTTGAGAATTTCAGGCTACGTTAAGGAGGGGAGCGTTAGGGGACATTTTCATTTAAATGCACTCATCTCCCCTCTTAGGCAGCACAAGGGGGTTCAGGCAATCTATGTGAATATAATTTCTTATAAATGTGTCTTTAATGGGTTTAATTCACCCTTGCCAGCTGTTTTGGGGGCTATTTTGTAAGAGCAAAACAAACGTTTCAGGCTTGGAAAGCTAGTTAAAATTAGTTTCGGTCAGCGAGGCCAAGCTATATTTCCTGCAAACCATCTGCTTGATTGGCACAATAGAGGGATTTTCAAGGAAAAAAGCGGGGAGTGAGTGTGAAAGGAATGAGAGGTGGGGGGATACGCTAGAAAGGGCTGGGGTGGTTGGTAGCTCCTTGTGGCCTATTCTAAAGGTGAACCCTTAGAGGTATCTTAATAGAGCGGCCTGCCTAGAGGACTGGGGCGGTAGGAAAGTTCTTTCAGCCCGCGCCTCCCTGCCTTCCTCCATTGCCTAACCCGGCATCTCGCTCTTTTTCTCCCGGGAACGCAGAAACCGGGTAGCGGCAGCTTATTCCTGCTATCGCCTCCCAGCAACCAGCCTAACTTGCAAAGATCATACTAATTGCTGGCAGCTCCAGCCCAGGGTTTGAACCCTTGCAAATTGAGACGTTGGGGTCCCGTCCCAACGCCCCCGAATTTGTTATCTTTTCGCGAGTGGGAATCCACAGTCACTTTGCACTTTGCTGCTCCCTTCCCCTCTCTGCTTGGCCGACGCTTATCCAGGGTGTTCCCGGCTAGGCCAGCACAGCGAAGCGCCGCTGGGCCTCTGAGCTTGGAGCGGGGCTGGGCTGGGACCCGTCTGCTCTCCAGTACCCGTTAGGGGGCGTGGGGGAAGAAAGCCCTAGAGCGGGTTCTTTTCTGCGTCCCAGCGAGGCCCTCGCAGTTGAGGTTTCCTCCGCCCCAGGGAGTACAGGCTGGTCACGCTGCAGCCTCCTGCGGAGAACGGAGGGAGACCCTAACCCCAAACTGTGCTGCTTTTCCCCTTCCAGCCTTCTTTTCCCTTGAATAGAAAGTCCAGCTCTGGGATCAAGAACGCGAGTGACTTCACCGAAATACACTCGAAGATAACGACATTACAATGAATGGCAGGACGCACAAAACCCCATGGACGCAGGTCAAACGGCATTAGTCACAGGTCTTAGCTGCAGCCGCCGCGCGGCACAGCCCGGTAGGCTATGGCAGAGTTTGAAAAGACGCGTTCAAGGAGATCACTTAAAGTAAGATCCTTTCGTCTGATTTCTTGCTTCCTTAGGATTTATTTTGCCTTTTCACGGGCGGCCAACCCTCGCTCCCGCCCTCACGTTTCCTATTCGTGTCTAAATTCTTTAGGAGGGTGTGGAGACCGGCCTCTGGAAACCGGGTCCACGTGGATCACAGCAAGGGGTTGACCTACCTTCCAAAAACAAAGTCAGGGCTACTTTTTAAAAGGAGAGAAATTAGCAGCAGTTCCTCTATAATGAAGTAGAATGGCTGGAGGGAGGGGGAAGCTTGGAGCGTGTCAACAGGTAGGATAATACCTGTAAAAACTATACTCTGGGAAATTCTCCAGCAGAAAGGATGCCTAGCAAAGGGGGCCCCTTAGGAAGGCCCCAGACTCACTTTTAGTCCTTAGGCTTCCCCACAAAATAACAAAAAAGTGTGGAGATAGGTTCTCTTCCAATCTTCCCCCAAACAGAGCAAGTGCTTCCTTGACTGGAGATCCTACACTTGTATGTAATTGCCATCCTTAGCTCCCACAGTGGCACCTGCTCTGGGTGGGGAGGGAAGGAAGGAGGAATAAGAGCGAGAAGGGGGAGGAGAAAGGAAAAGAAGAGGAGGGAGGGAAAGAGGAGAGAGAAAATCCTAAATTCAGAATTGGTCCTCTGGTCTCCAGTAAACGGTTGGGGCGGGTGGGGGTGATTGTTATATGCCACTTTGTCTTGTGATGGGCTTAAAAGCACAGGTGTTCAAATAATTTAGACCTTTCTCCCCTATTTCACTGCAAAACTTCAAAAAGAGGAACTTTTGAAGTTCTTCCACAGATCTCTGTCCCCTCCATACCCATTTCCAGGGGGGCGCTTATTAAAGTGAACAAATTAAATAGCCACTTTTTCCTTTCCAGAGAGGCTTTCAACAACACCCCCGCGCGCCCAGTATGCCTCCATAAGCAGTCCTGGGTTCAGAAACCCAGGACTCTGTTACCTCCAAGCATTGATTTGGTCCTAAATAACTTTCTAATTTGAATCAAGGGAGAGCTTTGGTGGACTCTGTTTCTGGTTTAATGTGATATAAATCGCAGATGCACTTTTATTGAATGGTTAAAGCAGCGACATGGAGATCATCAACACAAAACACCCTGAACAAAACCATCCAGAGAAATAAAGCTGGTTAATAAGATTTTTGAGAAAGCTTTGTGTTAAAAAGCAAAAAGGAAAACCAGCTGAAGGTGACAGTTAGTTCATGGTTAATAGGATCAGGGCGGCCTGGCGGGACTGCACACTTCTCTTTGGGGAGGTTCAGCCACACTGAGGAAGTGAATGGGACATTTAACGCATCTGTTATCTCGCCTAGCAGAGAATGGGAGAATCCAGGCTCAGTGCCACCCCAGCCCGAACCCAGAGGGAAGTGAAGGGACTATCTCCAGGAGGATTCTCACTTGAGGCCCCAAATTCAGGACATGCTTTTCTGGTGTGGACCTACATTTTTGGGCACCATGCTCTTGGCTCAGTTTCCACACTGTGCTGTTAATTAAGAAGTTTCAAAACTTTGACCAACTTAAACAATGCAAAATGGATGGGGTTCCCTCAGCACAACATCCAACCTTCACAGCTGTGATTTTAAATGTCTAGGGTGTGCATTTCAACTCAAACTGCCTAAGGCTCCTCAAAGAGTCTTAGAAAAAGGCCAGATGTAGTATTCACAGGGTACAGGTTGCCTTCTACCAGGCAGCTTCTTCGGGGTAAGCCCTTGGCAAATGTTGATAGAATCCAGCCCGACTAGGGCCTCCCCGGTGGGGGCGCAGCAGTTAAGCGCTGCGCTGTGGAGCTGTCGGCAGCGGCGACGCTAGTTCGAAGCCCGGCCGGGGAGAATCCCACATGGTTCCGCAGACCTCTGTCCTGCCCCGCCCGCTGCTCCCCTCAGCAGTGTATTTCTGATCTGCCTGTTCTGCTACCCGCTCTGCCTCTGGTGAACCCTCTCGCCGCCCCACACCTCTGGCCTGTACCCCAGCTTGTATGTATAAATAAAAAATAACTCTTAAAAAAAAAAAAAGAATCCAGCCCGACTAGTCCCTGAGCAATGCTCCTCCCCCAGCACTCCTTGGTGATGTTCCCAGAGAAACGTCCCGGAAAACCCGTTTTTCAAGTTGCTGGGAGTTTGCAGAATAGTCCTTTTACTCTCAAACTCAGTTTCCAGAAATGAAATAACTCAGACCAAGACCACCTCTTCCCACATCTATGCACATATTCTGAAGCCCCTAATTATCTGTTTTCAAGTCTCCTTGTGTTACTAGAGTGGTATTTCCTTTGCCATATTGATTTAATGAGCCCCTCTAGTCTGCACTATGCTTGTGCTCCAGTAACATATAGGGCTAGAAACCTAAAACCTATTTTTACGTTCACTGACTTGAAATTTTCCATTGCCCTCCCCAAAAGTGTTGGGGGGGAGTTATTTTACTGATTGCACGGAGATGAATTTCTATGAATATTTATTGATTTATTTTCTAGGCTCAGCAGGGGAGCTGCAAATAAATTTAGTGCGTTCTTTAAGTAATTCCTTTTCTATGAGACAAGATGTCATCTGAAACTTCTAAATAGGCATTTAATTAGCCCGGGTGCTGCTTCTGAACAAAAACTCCCGGAGAGCTTTGGGGGCGCACTGTATTGCAAAGAGGCGGTCGATATGCAGAACTGATGCGCGCCAGCCTTTGTTGCCGGCCCATTGTGCGGGCCATGCTTATGAAGACTAATCCAATCATAAATTGCACCCCTGCGCCAATCAGAAGGCCCAGAGCCTCCGGCGAATGAAGCTTGAGTAGAGAACTTTGTTGAACTTCATTGTCAGAGCTGTCACTTTTCAAAGCGCGTTAACGGGCGGGCCACTATAAAACCATCACCTCGGCGGGAGGACCACGGAGGACGCGCAGACGCCCTAGCGGGATCGGTACTAGGAGAGTTTGCTAAGCCCTAGAGAGAGGGCACCGCGGGGGCGTGAGGGGCGGGAAGCCAGGCATTTACCCTCCGGCCACAGGGAAAAGGGTTATTCCGCCCGCCCCTCGCCTAACATGATGTTCCCCGGCCTCCTCGCGCCCCCCACCGGGTACCCCAGCCTCCTGCGCCCCACGCCCACCTTAACGCTGCCTCAGTCCCTGCAGTCCGCATTTTCCAGCCACTCAAGCTTCCTGGTGGAAGATCTGATCCGCATCAGCCGGCCCCCAGCTTATCTGCCCCGCAGCGTGCCCACCGCCAGCTTGTCGCCGCCTAGGCAAGGGGCCCCTGCCGTGGCTCTCACAGACACCGGGGCCTCGGAACTAGGCTCTCCGGGTTCGGGAAGCCGGCGGGGGGGCTCTCCTCAGACCGCGGTCTCTCCTGCTAGCGAGCCCACGTTTCTGAAGTTTGGGGTGAACGCCATTCTCTCTTCTACGCCCAGAACCGGTAAGTGAGGGCACAGCTCCGTGGGAGGGGCCAGGTGAGGAGTCTTTTTCCTTTACGCAGTCCCAGGCATAAATCTGCGTATGCATGATTCCCGAAGTTCCACCTTGGGCAATGTGAGACTTTGGTCCTCCCGGAAAGAAAAGCTCCTGGGTTCGCGCCCCCCTCCCCACCTCCTCCCAACAATGAACTTGAGCACCTGTAGTCCTCCCGAGTGCTCAATTCCCTGCAGAACGACGCTGAGACTGGGCATGTCTGCCCTCTTGCTTTTGGGAGCCAGTTTTTTTTTTAATCCACGGCAATACGTTTACTAGTTTAACTAGTATTATGGATCTGTAATTCTTTTCTTCCCTGCCTCAGTCCTATTTATCTTGTCAGTGCCTAGGATTAGGTTGGGGACCGGGGGCCAACTCTGAGGACTATTTAGGGGTGGGAAAGGGGAGGAAGGATTTCCACAGATGAGAAAATGTTAGGAAAGATTTGTTTTACTCTGTCAATTTACTTTGAGGAAGATGCCTTTGAAACCAGCAGAAGGGTTAGTCATCTCATATATTCAATGTTCTGTAAATCAAGTACTTAATCAAACTCATTTTCTGTTTCTCGCCCTTTTCCTCCCTCCCTCACTGTCTCCCAGAAACACCTCCTGCTTTGCTCCAGAGCGTCCCTCCCAAGACCTTCGCCTTTCCCTACTTTGAAGGCTCCTTCCAGCCTTTCATCAGATCTTCTTATTTCCCAGGTAGGTCTCATCCCTCTTCCTGTCGGGAGACTGGGCGGTGCCCCAGTTCCAGCCCGTCGTTCCCTGCCCCAAACCATATTTCTCCGTCCACCCCTCGGGGTTACGATCTGGTTCAGAGGTTGCGAGGCGTACAACATTCACGAATCCGTCGCGCCAATTTGATGCCCTATTTAGCACAAGCAGTGACTGCTTGACACTTTGCACCAAGTCCCTGCTCTACAAATTAGCAGGAATTGTCATGGTCCCAATTTGAGGCGGTTCCCTTCCCGGCGAGGAGCTGTTGGCATCCCTTCACGCCGCCGTTTTCCCACAGAGTCAGTGCACTTGGCCACGATTCCCCACAAAGGTTTCAGCACCATGACCAATTGGTCAGCTCCTCCGGGCAGCCACACACAGACCGGCCCTCTCCCTTCCACGCCGCCCAGAGACACCTACCAGCCAGGGCTAATTTCTCTTTAAGACTCATTCAGGGCTTCGGGCTTTTCACAAGACCACATGGGGTGCCCTCTTGTGTGGGATGCCTGGGGTTGCCCAGGGGGAGGGGTACTAGATCCTCTCATAACCCTAGCCTTCCATTTCCTCCCAAAATTCCCAACTTATTCTCATACCCTCCCCCACTGCCATATCTTTAGAGATTGTTGGAGCTTGTAAAATGAGGGAAGCTCATAATTGGGTCCTAGCATAAAGGAGAAACACCTTAAACAGATTCCATGAGGCTTTCATCGTGGGATCCCAGTGGTGATTCAAACTATGGCTTAAAAACTCTGCAACTGGTCAAGACTCAGAAGTAGGCAGAAGAGCCCCCATAATGAGAAGAGACTGGGTATGGTCGGTGGGGGGATGGCTAAAACCACGACAGCACTCTCAAATATCATCAGGGAAGAAACAAGCAATTGATTTTTAAAAGGGGGGAGAGAATTCACCAACACCCCACCACCATTCATGCTGCTGCTGATAATGGAATTTGCTCCCTTTCTCCCTCATCTCAATGCTCTAACAAAAACAACCCGAGCTTTATAAATAGCTTTTCATGTCCATTTAATGAAAATGATTCGGAGAAGAGAAGCCTCTGCCATCAGTATTCTCCCAATGGTCTTGGCCTGCAGTTGTGTTTAGTTTGAAAGTGTAAATCTCTTTTGTCCCAGTAATATATGGCTTTCGCTGCTTGTCCTCAGTCTTTTTCTGTTAGTTCATTACTACACAATTACCATTCACGCTTCATTAGAGTCTCTGTTTCTTTTGGGATTTTTTTTTCCTTCCTTAAAGCGAAACTCTCCCCCTTTTTATCATGCCAATACCCATTGGGAAGCGGTCAATGTGCTAATTAGCTGCCACTTTTCATGTATTCGGGCCGAATTCTTTACGTTTTGTGGGGGAAGGGAGGAAAGATTAATATAAAAAGATGAATACTGATTGGATTTCTCAAAAAAAAAAATCCAAAGAGGATTTTCTCCTCTCTATCAAATCAGTAAAGCACGTTTCATCCAAAGACTGCAAAAGCCACCAAGGTGATTAAGACTTAGGGGGAGAAACCCAGTAGCCTCAGCTGGATATTTTATTTTTATTTTTGTATTTTTTCCCGTTACTATTTTAGCTGATATACACAGGTTTCTCTGAAACCGTTGAAAGAAAAAATGAAACAGCCTATTGTGGGGACTATTTTCTGTGTTTCCGTGGTTTTACCTAATCCGAGTTTGCATGGTTGAAAGGGAAAGTTATTTGGGCGGAAAACCCCTTTCACTCTTGCAGGTTTGTAGGTTCGTGGCCTATTCTCCAGGAGGAGAAAAAGGAGAGCTTTAAAGAGATGAAGGGATGGGGGGGTGGGGAAGCAGCGAGGCTGCGACTGAGGGGGGGAAACCGTCCATTCACTCGCTGCTTCCCATCCCCACCCCTCCGCAGCCTCCTCCAGCGTGGTTCCCATTCCCGGTACCTTCTCTTGGCCTCTGGCTACCCGCGGCAAGCCACGCAGGGGCATGCTCCGCAGAGCGGTGTTCTCCGACGTGCAGCGCAAGGCTCTGGAGAAGATGTTCCAGAAACAAAAGTATATCAGCAAGCCCGACCGCAAGAAGCTGGCGGCCAAATTGGGCTTGAAAGACTCACAGGTGACAACAGTCTTCCCTACTCTTCACCCCTCCCCTACGCCTCTTACCTTAGGGAGCGTTCTCAGAAAATACTTAGTTCGTGTAGTACAGATGGGAAAAGTAAGTTCTGCCAGAGGAACTAAGTGCTACAGCAAGGCTCCTCTGACAGCCAGCTTCTCTCCCCGGCTCAGCGCTCTCCACCCCCGCGCTTTTGGGCCAGGTGCCAGAGTGTGAGACTAGAGGAGATTTGAGGTCTGGGTGAGGATATAGTAAGAGAGAGACTCATTTGAATTCACTTCTGGAGGAGCGGGAGAGGGCTAGGAAGGGAAGTAAGACAGCGTTCCCCACCCTCATCGTCCAGCAGGTAACGCTCCTCTCCCCTGGGATAGGGGTTTGTCTTTGCTAACCTCAGAATCTTCACTGACTTCTTTCCTCCTGCTGTCCCAGGTGAAAATCTGGTTCCAGAACCGACGCATGAAGTGGCGGAATTCGAAGGAGCGCGAGCTCCTGTCTAGTGGGGGCTGCCGCGAGCAGACCCTTCCCACCAAACTCAATCCGCACCCGGACCTCAGCGACGTGGGCCAGAAGGGCCCCGCGGACGATGAGGAGGAAGACGAGGGCCGGGGTAGCCCCAGCCACCACTTGGCTTATCACGCGTGCTCCGACCCGCGGCACCTTCGGGACCCGCGGCTCGCGGGGCCGCTGCCCACGTCGCCGGCGCATTCTGCTAGTCCAGGCAAACCTTCGGACTTCTCAGACTCTGATGAGGAAGAGGAGGGCGAGGAAGAGATCACCGTGTCCTAAAAGCCCTCCAGCGCCCTGCGTACTGTTTACAAGTGCTTGAAATTGAAGAGGTGGGATCCAGTCTGCCAGGTCACTTGTTCTCCGTTGCCCAGACGCCCGTGTCCAACTATTGCGTAGTCAAAAGCGCTCTTTCCATTGCCCAAAATGACGTTCCCTTTGCCCCTCCCGCCCACCTGCCAACAGCCCTCTCCACTGAAGTTAAACTGTGGTCTTGGCACTAGCCTTAACTCTTTCACGGGGCTATCTTGTTTATTGCAAGCTAATTTAAACACAATGGGGAAAGAGGAAGCAGCGTTCCACTCCCACAGCCTGGGTTTAACTGCGAGCTTAGCTCTGCTGGTCTTTAGCAGTGATGACCCTATACAGTGAGAAAACTTTTATGGAGAGGGAAAGGGAGTTAGGAATAAAAACTTTCAGTGCATAACTCCAAGATTTCGTGCATCCCTCCACCTTCCTACCTTGGGTAGCTAGAGCCGCCTAGCCAACTCCACACTCTGGTAACACAGTTTTCCCATAGCAGTGCCCTTAGAAAATCAAGGATTTCAAAAAAGAAAAAATACCTACCTATGCCTTTGATATAAGGCACAACACAATTATTGAATCTTTCCTGTCATCTTCCAAATGCTCTCTGGGTAAAGAAATGGTTTCTAAAGGGGGATGTGTCAGACTCTGTTCTCTATGTTTGTTTTAAAGCCTTTCCTTTATAATTTCTGTATCTCTAGTATATGCACCAAGCACTCTACTTTGTGCCCTTCTACTTTGGGGGCGGTTTTGCTGAGCTGTAAAGCTCCTGAGCACTGGGAGTGATGTGAACAGAGAGAGACCCACAGCCTCTTTGATTTCCCCCCCCAACTTTGCTGTCTTTGCACAGCTTTTATGAACTGTACACTATTTTGTACACATGTGTTGTATGGATATTTTATGCCAAGGTTATTGTGAATGACTATAAATGACTGACTAGATTTCCTTCTCATCTTTCTTGCAATGGTTTATAAACTTTAAAAAGGTAGTTGTTTAATTGTATAACTTATAAAGAAATACTTATTTTGTATTTTTACCATGTACAGATTTTATATATGTATATATGTATCAAATGAACAAAGGCCAAATAAAAAGTAGAATGGATACCATAGTCAAGTGATGTCATTGACGCATTAATGTCAGAGCTGAAAAGGACGCTAGTTTACTCTCAGTGCTGCTGGGTTTTAAAGGATAGCTCATGTTCAAAAGCATTCATCCAAAGCCATCCAGCGAGTGACCACACTGGAGCTAGAACCCACCTTACTCTAAGGCCAGTACCTTTTCTGCCTTCCTGTGCCATAAAATAACCGTATTTGCTGTGGTTACAGGTATTCCAGGAAAGTGGTACCAACAAGTGGAGAAATAATCCTTCCTCCCTCCCCTCAGGACCAAAATGATGAACTAAAAAAGTTAATGAAAGTCAGATTAAGTAATTCAAATTTGCAAAAGTTTCCTTTCCATCCTTGAAGGCATATTTCCTAGTTCTCAAAGTTCCGTTCTCAAAGTGGGCCTTGAATTTTGTGCATGAACTGATTTTATTAGGATTGTTATTTACAGGCATGACTTGGGAGCCCAGATACAGACTCTGGGATCTCCAAATGAAACTAGTGGCCTTTAAAGACTAGCTTTCAGCAGAAATGATTATTTAACCAGGGACTCAGAGTAAAGAATCCTAGGTTAGAACCTTGGCAGGGACTTTTGTGTCCTTTGAGAGCTTGGTCTCTGCCACATTAGCCACAAAGACCTACATTTCTATATTATCGTAACCCACACCCCAACAGTCAGGGGGAAACATTGTTAATCTTAAATTTCAGTGGTCTGTATTTTATTTGAAATTTGAATGTATTCTATTTTAAAGTAACTCTTCTAATAGTTCAAGCCCCTGCAGGCTAAGGTTCTGTGTCCTTCTTGATGGGCTTGTTCCCAACCTCAGTGATCACTGTTTTCATAATTGTGTATGTATGATTCACGGGAATTTGAAAAACATTTTTCATTATTATTTTAAGAAACCACCCATGTTTCTTCCTCAACACACATGAAAATACTAAGCATGGTATCCTGAACATCTTTGGCATTCAACTCAAGTTAGTTAGTGCCTTTCAGAAGAAACTGAGTGATTCAGGATATGTTCCCCTCCCCTGCTATTTCAGAGAGATCAGAGAGAGGAGCTGGACCAGAAATGGCTCTCCTCCCCACCAGCTCAAGGCTGCAGTTCTTTTAATTACTGGGATGAAAGAAAAATCTCCCATCCCATCTGGGTTCTTCTGAGGCAGGTCAGATGAACAAATTAACATCAGAGATTAGAGAAGAAAAAACTAAAATTTAGTGACATATGGGGCTTCCCTGGTGGCACAAGGAGTTAAGTTTCAGCACTATGAAGCTCTCCACAGGCACTATACCACCAGTTCCATCCCCAGCCAGGGAACTTCCTACATGGCCTAGCAGACTTCTCCTGCCTCCCCTCAGCAGTGTTTTTCAGTCAATCTGCCTGTTCTGCTCCCTACTCTGTCTCTGGTGAATCCTTTCACCCTGCTCACACCTCTGGTCTGGTATGCATAAATAAATAAATCTTAATTTAAAAAAAATTTAGTGACATATGGAGAATGTACATGACTATAAATTCTAAAGTAAAATGGAATGGACAAGAGATACATATCCTATGTAAAGAGTCCTGGATGTTTAGGAGATTTCACATGAAAAGAGAGGATGACCTCATCCTTCTACTGTGGGAGTGAAAAGATGATCTTCTTAGATACAGCAGTCATGTTTTACTGATAAATCTACACCTACATGATAACTCCCAAACTACATACTTCTAGGGCATAAAAAAGGGAAAGCAGTGATTTCTTCTTCTCTCAGGAAAAAGGGCAAATTACAAAGAGTTCCTCTCAATTTCTGGGACCTTCGCAATTCTTAAAATAATGTTCATTCTTTTTTCTTTTTAACAAATTCTCTTTTTTTAAAGATTTATTTTTATTTATGCATACAAGAACTGGGGTGTAGGCCAGAGGTGTGGGAGGTGAGGGAATCACCAGAGACAGTGGGGAGCAGAACAGGCAGATCTACTAAGTACACTGCTGAGGGAAGTAGAAGGGGTCTGCTGTGCCATGTGTGGGTCAGCTCCCAGGCCAGAGATCTAATTCATGCTTCAGTGGCTGGTGATAGCTTGATAGTGCTGAGACTTTAACTCCTGCACCACCAGAGATACCCAATAATGTTCACTCTTTAAGTAATGACATGGATTTTCAGAGGCCCTTGGGTCCTTGATAGACCTTAGGAGCCCATACCAAGGTAACACTGGAAGAGAGGCCCACTCTGGGCATACAGAAAAGCCTATCTGATCCTTTGGGGATACTACTTATCCCGCACAGTCAATAACTATTTTCAGACATAGGGGTGGATTAGTGTCTTTACCTACAGTCTAAGTCCTCTGGGGCCACACCCACATTCATTCCATAATTATTCACAAAAGCAGAAAGGTATTCACATTCACAGTCACATTATTCACATCATTTTTCCTAATAACTTACATGACCTACATGTCCACTGATGGATGGATGGATATATATAATGTAGCATATACACAGTGGATTATTATTTAGCCTCAAAAAGGAAAGAAATCCTCTCACATCCTCAACATGACTGATCCTTGAAGACATTATGCTAAGTAAAATAAACCAGAAACAAAAAGACAAATACTAGACATTCTGTGGGGGAGGAGGAGGGAGAGGGGTCAAAACAGGGAAGGGAAGAGCACAAGGGACTATGGTGATGGTGCATGGGTGATGTGGTGGGCATTTTACAGGGACTACACCTGAGAGGAGAAAGCAAACATTGAACAAATATGAACAATGATGTAAAATAGTTATAAACAAATAAAATAATTAAAAAGACAGATACTATATGATTATATGCCTAGCAGCTGTCTAACATAGTCAAGTTCATAGAAATATTGAAAGTAGTGTTGTGGTTCCAAGGGCTGGGGTGAGGGAGAAGTAGGAAGTCGTGTTTAAGATGTATAGGTTTCAATTTTCTAAGAAGAAAAGTCTTAAGAGGTTTGTTGTTCAACAATGCGAATATAGCTAACACTACTGAACGGTAAAGTTTTTAAAAATTTAAGCAAATCAGCCAAATAACTCACAAGTTTGAAGAGTAAAAAATCCAGCAAAGATCAAAATTATGGCAAGTGAAAAATTCGAGATAATATATGACAACGTAGAATTCAAAGCAAGAAGCACTGTCTAATATAAAGATTATTTCTAAAATTATGTAATTATGTTAGTAATAGTAAGAGAACCCAGAAGAGAAAAAATTCTAGAGTTTTTTTGAAGTGTTTGCCTTTCACATATATCCACAAAGCTTTGCTTCTTGAGAACTACAAATACTGCATTTTGGTTCATTTTAGCATCCCTGTCAGCTGAGCATTACATTTGAGGACCATGTCTGTTTTGCACACTGTTCCCATATTTCATGCATAGTCCTTTATGAATATTCAGTGTTTGATATGTGTTGATAAATGTATTAAAAGGAGGGTCAGAAACAGTCTAGGGTCTCAATTATAGGTCTGGAAGTTATAAATCTTTCAAATGAGTTGAATGATTACTTAGGTCAATAAAAATAAAAAGGGACTAAGTTAATTGGTCAGGTGTTTAAAAAATCAAATCGACTAGTCTAAAAGACTGAAATAGTTGAAACAGAAAGTTAAGGAAAAGGGGAATTTTTACTGAGCACCTAATCTGTGATCAGCAGCCAGTCTCAACCGTTAGTATACATGAGCTCAGGTGGGGATCTCATTAGTTTTGCATTATTAATAAAAGTGTCAACACAGTTGTTCTAGGACAAACCATGAGCTACAAAAAGGCATTTAACATTTTCAATACTTCAGTTACACTTGTGTTGGCTATCAAAGCATTCAACTTGACTCTCATTGTGAAGACTAAACAAATACAAGCAGAGTAGAAAATGTCATACTTCTGTAAATTTGTTCATTTTCAAAACAGAAGTAAACTTTTGCAGATGATTTATTAACTCAGTCTTTTTAACTTGTTTTTTCCCCAGTTTTACCGAGATACAATGGACACATTGCGTTGTATTGGCCCAAGGTGTACTGCATCATGATTTAATGTATGTATATACATTGCAAGATGATTACCAGAGCAGGTTTAGTTATCATCTCCTCACATTATTAATTTGGGCTTTGATGCGTTATTTACTGTATGATTGTAAAGGAGCACTGTCATTATTTCTTATATTGACTTTATTGAACTGACATTCAACCATGTCAGCTCTACAGGGCTTTAGCTAGTCTCTCAGTGATTGCAGTTAGCAATAGGCTAACTTCTCTGCAAGGTGTTTTGGTGGCCACTTATGTTCTAGTCTGAAAGTAGCAACAAAGAGCTTTTAGTGCATTATGTCATCTACCTCTTAAAAATTCCATTCAATACTGTTCTTTAAATCCTTGAACGATTGGCCTTAAATTGTTTGTACAATTTAACTGGAACCATAGATTATCCAAAAATGGCCTGTTGTATAAGATAAAAAACATAAATTGCTAAAAATCAATAAACTTGAAGAAAAGCTGACTTTTAACTTATCTTGCTTCTTATTTACAGCTTTATCCAATTTGGGAAGTGGGTTTAGAGGATTTAGAGAGTTTATTCTTTCCCCCAGAGGTGAGCTGCGTTCCCCAAGAAGCCAGCACATTTACTAATGCTTGTTAAAGTCCCTCAGGTTCTCAAGGTTTCTTGGGCTCACTTCTTGAGGGTAGGGAGGGGGAACGGAGGCCCAGCCAAGGCCCCATGAGTCAGAGAACTAACTCTCTGACATATCACTTTTGTCTTTTTTTTTTCCAGCTTCTTTAGAAGTAGACAGTACAACTGTGGGTTGATAAAGAGTCTTTTAGACACATCCCTCAAAGCGAAGGAAGTGAAAGACAAGATAAACAGATGGGATTACATCAAAATAAAAAGCTTCTGTACAGCAAAAGAGACATTAACCAAAACTAACAGACACCCTACCAACTGGGAAAAGATCTTTGTACACAATACATCTGATAAAGGACAGATAACAAAAATTTACAAGGAACTCACACAACTCCACTAAAACAAAGCCAATAACCCAGTCAAAAAATGGGCAGAAGAGCTCAAAAGGCACTTCTCCAAAGAAGAAAAGCAAATGGCCAACAGATACATGAAAAAAATGCTCAATAATCAAGGAAATGGAAATCAAAACCACTAGGAGATACCACCTCACACCTGTGAGGATGGCACACATTAAAAATACAGGCAACAACAAATGCTGGAAAGGATGTGGAGAAAAAGGAACTCTTCTACATTGCTGGTGGGAATGTGAACTGGTCTAACCACTATGGAAAGCTGTATGGCGATTCCTCAGACTGCTAAACATGGAGCTTCCATACGACCCAGCAATCCCACTTTTGGGAATTTACCCAAAGGACACAAAAACACTAATCTGAAAGGATACATGCACCCGTGTGTTCATTGCGGCACTGTTCACAATAGCAAAGGTATGGAAGCAACCCAGATGTCCAAAAATAGATGACTGGATCCAGAAGATGTGATACATATACACAATGGAGTACTATTCAGCATTCAAAGAAGATAAACACATGCAATTTGCAGCAACATAGATGGAATTAGAGGGGATCATACTCAGTGAAATAAGCCAGAAAGAAAGAGAAAAATATCGAATGGTTTCACTTACAACACTACTATAAGGAAACCAAATAGGAGAGAGACACTCAGCGGGTGGGGGCAGGGGCGGGGAGGGGAGGAAAAGGGCACAAAATGGAGTAGAAAAGAACACAAGGGACCATGGAGATGGATCATGGGTGAATTGGTGGTGGGTTACCCAAGGGGTAAAAGACATGTAAAAGACATAAATAACAATAAAAATATCTATATTAAAAAAAAAGATAAAGAGTCTTTTAGTCTCCTTTTCAAAAGCCAATAATTAATCTTTAAACACCAGAAAAATACATGATAAATAAAATATAAAGTTTTAAAATAGTAAATTTTGGTAATGTCTTGAAGTCTAGAACATTTTCAAAACGTTTTAAATTATTTTTGCTAGACGAGACAACAGCCCTGCATTAGGCCTAAGGTACTAGGCCTGGCTCATTCACAACAAGGCCATTGCTGTACAGGATGTCGTGAGCTCCCCAGCCCTTCAATGGCACCAGAAAGTCATTGCTGTCTGGAAGAGTTTCTGTTTCTCCGCACTCTGTTCGTTCTCAATGTGGTTCCAGGCAGTTGAGCTGAAGGAGCCTATAAGTGCCTTGGAGACCCTCAGGGAGTCTCATCTTGCACCCCAGGCAGAGTCATCTCCGCTCTCCAGAAGAGGCTTTTATGCCAAGGCAAAAAGTTTAAACAAGCAGCCGCTAAGCAAAATGTTTCCCAAATGCCTCTTTTCCTTTCTTTAACTATAAAATCACGGTCATGGCTCCTGAGTTCTCGTGCAGGCATGATGCAGAAGTGCGTGTTTAGTTTGCATTTGACCTTCTAACTTGTCTTCCAGTTACCAGACACAGGGGTTCTAGCTGTGTCTCACTAAGGATTGTCCTCGCAAAGGACAGAGGCACCATAAACCTTAAATCTCCACCCCTTCTCCCCTCCCCATACCAATTTAAGCCTTTACAAGTGGCCCTTTAGGTAGATATTTACTCTTTTCCTTTAAAAAGGGTCTTTAGGCCTTCCTGGTAGCACAGGGGTTAACATCTCAACACTATCAAGCTATCACCAGCTATTGCAGCATGAGTTCGATCCCCATCAGGCCAGACAGCTGACCCACAGGGCACAGCAGACCTCTTCTGTCTCACCCGCTGTTCCCCTCAGCAGTATACTTCAGATCTGCCTGTTCTGCTCCCCACTATCTTTGGTGAATCTTCTCAGGCCCCCCCCCACCTCTGGCCTACACCCCAGTTCTTGTATGCATAAATAAATATATTTTTTTAAAAAGTGTCTTTAGCTAGAGGTGCAAAATTGCATTTGGAAAGACAGCATTCATGAATTATAGGATGATTTTCTTGGCAAAGACCTACATCTGCCTGCAACTTTACACTCTCCAAAAAGAAAAATGTTTGCTTGATTTTAAGTTGGTTTTATTTTAAAAGAAAAAAAAAGAATTTCTGATGTGCCTTTAACTGTAGCCCAGTTAAATGCAATGTGGTATCCCACATGGGATCCCAGAACAGAAAAAAAAAAAATTAGGACAAATTGAGGCAATCTGAATAAAGCACTAACTTTAATTACTAATAATGTATCAACCTTGGCTTACTAATTGTGACAAACGCACCTCAGTGAGGGAAGATGTTCATGTCAGGGAAGATGAGGGACAGGCACACAGGGACTCTGTACCATCTTTGGGACTTTTCTGGAAAGCCAAAAGTATTTCCAAATAAAATAGTAATTTGAAAAAATTACAAAAGTGTCTGTATAAATGGATTGCTAGGGACAAAAGACAACCACATTCTTTATACTTTAAATGGAAAAGATGTTATTCGAATAAGTTGCTAATTAAAAAGGAGGGTGAAGTTTTAATTCATTCTTTGGTAATCCAAAGCAACAAAAGTATGCCCCCAGTCCCTGGCCAAGCTCACTGGACTGACAGTTCTATTATTTAACCCACTCATCCCTACTCCCCCACCCCAGGGTAATGCCTCCTGGAATTCTTTTTGGCACAAACATCTTGTTTTTAGGACCATGTTTAGACTGTGTTTAAAAGAGGATTATTTACACCACATAGACATCCCGATGTGAAAACACAGGCCACCCCTTACACTTTGCTAAACTTTTCTGTAAATACCACACCCCAGCAATCACTAAGCAGATCAAGGGGTGAGATAGTTTTTTTCTTATTCTTCTCAAAGTTTCATTGCAACTAGCAGCTGCCACTAAACTCCTCATTCTCAAGTCAAAGGACTCATTTACTGGCATTGATGAAGTAAGTAGCATGAGGTTTATATTCCAAGAAAACCCTCCTTTTAAAGCTGGAGTTACAGGGGGAAATGACCAGGAATGAACAGTTGTTAATTATTGACAAAGTCTTGGACAGCGAGTTTATAGATGCTTATTTCAGGCACAAGCAATTGAGAAAGTAGGTTCATAAACAACATTCTCATTTAAGTTTTCCTTGCCTTCATGGTCAATTAATCCCTCACATTTGTTCAGAGTTTAGCATTTTACCTTATATCATCCCATTTGATTTTTTCAACACCTCATCCATGGTCAGGGCAGGTTTCATTTCTTCATGTTACACACGCTCTGAAAAGCCGATTGCTTTTCTCCCCAAGGTGGCAAGACCTGTCAGCAGAGAAGATGGGCCTTGAATCAAGGTTTCCTTTTATTTTTTCCCAAATTTAAACCACCAACCATTCCCCCCACCACCACCACCTCCTACTCTCTTCCCCTGGTAGTCTCAGTTCTGTGGTCAATGTCCATGTTGCTTTGTCCACTCATCTGCTGTGTTGCCTTCTATTGTGCACATAGGTGAAAACACCCAGCATTTGTCTTTTTCTTTCTGAGTTATTTTGCTTTGTGTGGTCCCCTTGTATTCCTTCCAGTTTGTTGCAAATGGCAAAATTTCATGTTTTCTTTTTTTTTTTAAGACTTATTATTTTTAATTTATGCATACAAGAACTGGTGTGTAGACCAGAGATGCGGGGGAGGGGGTGAGAGGATTCACCAGAGACAGAGTGGGGAGCAGAACAGGCGGATCTACTGAAATATACTGCTGAGGGGAGCAGCGGGCAAGACCAGAGAGGTCTGCTGCACCATGTGGATCAGTTCTCTGTGGGTCAGCTCCCTGTCTGGGGATTGAACCCAGGCTGACTTTAACCCCTGCGCCACCAGGGAGGCCCAAAATTTCATGTTTTCTTTTAAAATAGTGATCATCTGTCAGTGGGCACTTAGATGGTGTCCCCATCTTAGCTGTTGTAAATAATGCTGCAATAAACATGGTGGCGCATATAACTGTGAGCAAATGATTTCAGTCTACAAAGAGATATCCAGGAGTGGGATTGCTAGATCAACTAAAAATTGAACTGTTTTATTTTTTAATTTTTTTTAGGTAACTCCAGACTATTTTCCAAGAGGCTGCACCAATTTACGTGCCCTCCAGTGGTGTATAAGGGCTCCTCCTGCACACCCTCCCCAACACTGTTGTTGTTTATGGCACAAAGGAAACTTGTACACCAGGACTAAGAAGAAGCAGGTTTATTGCACTGGTGCTGACTCAGCGGATTCGCATCCCAAGGCTGATCACCATCTGTAGGAAGTCAGGGACTTATATACACTTTGTTCCTACAAGGTTCCGGGTGGGTGTGCACTGGCAGCTGTACATGGTCAGATGCAACGTGGCTACAAAGCAAGGGGTAAGTTGTGTAGTTGCATGCCAAGGAGTGAGTAAAGGGTCAGAACTCACAGGACCCCCAGGTCCATTCTGCCTCATGGTGGTACATGGTCTAACATGAAGCAAGATTCACTCCAGGAACCAAGTTGCATACCAGGGACTGAGTAAAACGTTGTTACTAAGACCCCCAGGCTGCTTATTTCAGGTCACCATACTTCATTCTGTCTAGTCTTTTTGATGGAAGCCCTTCTTACAGAAAATGGAAATTTATTAACCCTTTCATTTAACAAGCATTTTCAAACTGCCTTCTCTGTGTCTGGATCTCTGGCTGTACTGCAGCGAGAGTAGTAAATAGGGGCCTTGGTCTCAGGGTACTTATCACCTAATGGGAGAAGAAGAGAATAAGTAAGTTAGTGAACTGGAGACAGAAAGAATGTGAGACTGGAGGTCGGAAGAAATCCAGCAGATAAAATGTCATAGAAACAAAGAGGTTTCAAGAAAGCAGGGGGAGACGCCAAGTCTCCTGGGATTTCTGAAAAAGCATGAGAGAGGAGAACAGATATTACTTGACTAGATAGATGTCATTGGGGGAACTGAGGAGACTAATTGTACTTAAAAGAAGGGATGTCAGCCCCATGGAAGTTCACTGAAGATTAAGTGTCCGACCAACAGAGCCAAATGTACATGGAATCTTACTGCTAGGTAGAGGAGGCATTTCAGATTGATGGGAGGAAACTTCAGTAAAAGATTTGGGGACGATGGGCTCTCCAAATTATGTGTACCTTTGATCCTGAACTCACATTATATGAAAAAATTCACTCTCTGTAAGTTAAAACCCCTAAAACTAAATGTAAAATACACAACATTTTTCAAATTATTAGAAAGCTATACCTTATTGCAGATGTACTTGGACTTTGTGGAAGTTTAAGGACACAGTAGGATATATTCCTAGTTCTTGCCTCAAAAGGAGGAGGGAGGAAAATGGAGAGAATAGAGGGGACTTGAACTCTTGAACTGTCATTTTTTCCTAAATTCAGAGGGAAATATGGCAGTGTTAACATTTGTAATTCCTTAGCGGTAGAAACAAACTTTATTATTGTGTCCTTTAAAAAAAAAAGATTTATTTATTTATTCATACAAGCTGGGGTGAGGCCAGAGGAGTGTGTGTGTGTGTGTGTGTGTTGAGGGGGGTGGTGAGAGGATTCACTAGAGACAGAGTAGGGAGCAGAACAGGCAGATCTCCCGAAATACACGGCTGAGGGGAGAGGCAGGCAAGACAGGAGAGGTCTGCTGTGCCATGTGGGAAGCTCCCTGGCCAGGGACTGAACTCCTGCTGCAGTGGCTGTCGATAGATTCATAGCGCTGAGACTTAACCCCTTGCACCACCAGGGAGGCCCTATTATTATCTCTTTGAACTTAACTATTTAAGTTCAACTCATTATAAACTGAAATATAAATATAGTTTAACATTTCTCAATACCAACAAATTTAATAGAAGAGAAAGTGGAATAAAAATATAGGCCTGTGCCTTATTCCTTTCAGGTGATTATGACACAAAGGCCACAGGCAGGGTGACTGGTGACCAACAGAAATGCATTTCTCACAGCTCTGCAAGTTGGATGTTCAAGATCAGAGTATTGGCAGGCAGCGAGGTCCTACTTCCTGGCACTACCATAACATCTTCTTGCCACCTCCTCACCAGAAGAAAACTCCAGGGAGCTCCCTGAGATGATAAGGCACTAACTCCACCCACGAGGGTTCCTCCCTCATAAATGAATCATCACCAAACGCCAGCTGCACAACTTACAAATATCACATTGGGGGCTGGGTTGCAATACATGAATTGGGGAAGACACAAATATTCAATCTCTATCTGCCTGTTTGTTTTATTTTTGAGTGAACAGGACAGCACAGCACCATGTGAGTGTATAAGGGTGGTTGAGCCAGAGAAAAGGGAGGTTCCAGGTTCCCTGCCCTACCCTAAGGAAGGGTGGAGCTGAGCTGCCAGAAGAAGCTAGAAAAGTCTGGGGAAAATGGGGAAGAAGCGGACGAAGATGAAGAAAGGAGCCTGGAGGAGCACATGGAGTGGGGAGACGTGAAGTTGCTGCACGTGCTTCTTGGCCTGAGACTTGCAACAGGGACCTGGGGGACGTGGAAGGAGACACTTGAAAGAGACGTGGGTGAGAAGCCCGTGAGGAGGCTGGCAATGGCCGCATTTATCTGACTTGGGTTTGGGTTTTACTCTTCTCCGTCCAGACTTGCAGGGCCCCTTCTGCCCCTCAGACTTGTGGCAAACTTTTGGGCTTCAGTGGCCCCACTTTGGGCCAACCCTGTTTGGCTGGGCATGGGTAACTTTGGGTGTTTCAAGGGGAAAACTATTTTAACTATATTCTTTCTCTTTTCTCTATTGCACACTAAATGTATTAAAATGCTTTTTATTGATGGTCTTATGCATGAGTCTGTTTTGCCCTTATGGGGTAGATGGCAGAACTCTTTCAGAGCAAGCAGGTTTAGGGGCCCTGGGTGCCCCTGAGCCTGCCTGCTAACAGATTGACTAGAATGTGTCATTGTACACCCCACAACTAATTTTTTATAAGATATTCACTTCCATTTCACATGTGTGACTGTGTGTGTGCTGGTGTGAGTGTGTGCTGCCACACTAAGAGTGGGTGTGAGCTGGTTTGCTTTGTAAAATGCACAGTCAAGAAAGTCGAAAGTCACTGCAGGCAAGTTTCAAGCAGGTTGGCTATAAAGGGAAGCAGATCAATGGAAAAGGAGCTGAAAAGGTCATGTTAAGGGAGGTTCTTGGTTTGTTGCTTTCTTTTTAAGCCTTCAGATACTGAGGCATGTTTGTGGGCTGGTGAGTGGCGAGTCTACAGAGAAGCAGAGTTCGGTGATGGTGATGAGAGCAGGGCTGAGTGCGCGGAGAGAAGGCAGCGGGGGATACCTGTGGCTGATGGGCACAGATTATGTACTTGGTATGTGGGGGGAAGAGGGGGTGCAGAAAAAGATGTGGAACACATTCCCACACGTGGCAGACGGCCTGTGCGATGTGACCAGGACAGGCTGGGTCCAGGCAGGCGGACCAGCTGACAGCAGTGCTCGTGGAGATCAGGAAAAAGAAGAAAGGTGGCAGTAAGCTACATGGGGGGGTGTGAACCTTGGGGTGGCTCCAGTGATAGGTGGGGAATAGGAGTAAGGGGACATTTAGGGGAAATGGCAATTCTTACAGAAGCGGAAAGTGGAGTCTTTGGTTTTGGTAAAGGGGAGCAGAGGGGGGTTGGGACAGGGCCTTGGATTACAGTCTGGAGGTGGGGATTGGGATGAGAATTTGAATCTCTTCTACTCAAGTCCAAGTTAGAGGTAGACAGAGTAGCATTTTCTTTAAAGATTTATTTGTTCATACAAACTGGGGTGTAGGCCAGAGGTATGGGGTGGTGAGAGGACCCATCAGAGACAGAGTAGGGAGCAGAACAGGCAGATTGACTGAAGGATACTGCTGAGGGGAGCAGTGGGCGAGGCAGGAGAGGTCTGCTGCACCATGTGGGAATCTCCCTGGCCGGGCATTGAACTCCTGCTTTAGTGGCTCTGGATAGCTTCATAGTGCTGTGCTTAACCTGTTGCACCATCAGGGAGGCCCGAGTAGTAGCATTTAAATACCAATTACTGCTTGCTAGATACTAGGTGACAAATTTTACTTCCTAAGTTATTCCTCATAACAACCCTATAAAGCAGGTTGTATTTAATAAACTAATTTTACATTTACAGATAATGAAATTGAGGCACACAGTGTAAAGGAACATGCCAGAGGTCACAGGACTAGCAAACAAAGATAGACTAGCAAACCTAAGCAATCTTGCCCCAGAGGTCCTGCTCTGAACCATACTCCCTGCAACAAATCTGCTAGTCTGCTGCCTCATGGCAGATGGCACATAGTAGGTTTTCAACAAACAGCTGGAGCATGAAAGGAGGAGAGGTGTGGAAAATAATCTCTGTCCTTCTATTGTGCCTCAAACTTCTGCTCTTTGGTCTGGGATACCCACTAGTCACTTGTTGCGCGCTTACTATGATCAGTCAGTTAAGGCATTGCCTTGGCCAAGCCTGCCTCTGCTGAACCTGATGTTACCTGATGGAGAAGAGCAGTGAGAGCAGTTGGAGTGAAACGTCTTTAATCCTGGATTAACTTTTAAGTCAAAAGTATGGTCAAAGATGCTATATTACTTGGGAAAAGAAAACAGATCTTGGTATACATCTGTTTTGCCACTTCTTGTTTTGTAAATCTTAGTAAGATACTTGCTAGTTTAGACCTCAGTTTCTGCATAATTAAAATTAAAATGATAGAATATTGGAGTGGAGAGAGGGGGGAGGAGAGAGAGCGCGACTGGGACGTAGGGAGGGACAGAATGTGGGTTTGTAAAATCAGCAAGAAAGGCAAAGCAGACCTGAGATAGGCATTTTGGGGGATTTGCTGCCCCCCTGTGGCCATTATGAGACAGGCTGCACTGCCTTTAATTGCGGCCTGGAATGGATGGAGAGGCCTGTGAAGGAAGTGCTCCTTTGGAGAGTCACAGTCAGATACTGGAGAAAACTGGAATAATTCAGGATTCAGATCAGTTCACCAGTAGTAAAGAAAACCTCACAACAATTAACTTCACTGTAATTTGATATCTACAAAGGTGCAAACATATTTTATCTCTTTCAAATCACCCTCATTTTACCTAAGCAAGACAAAACCAATTTGTTTGCAAAATAAGTCTAGTTTCAATAAACTTGACAAACTTCAAAAGACGCTGATTATTTACCTAAGTCCAGCAAGAATAGCAATTAAAATATATGCTTTTTAAGGTCTGCTTAAAAAAACCCTTTTTTATAAGGAATCTCAGGTTGAATTCTTTTGCATCTCGAGGCTTGGAACCCATGCCAATCTCGTCATCAAATTGCCTGTAACACCTGTGTATTGGGGTTAATTCCTCAAGATTCCTAAAATAGAAGGTTTCTGAGTCTGACAGGAAGTGACCTTCCTTACTTACCTGGTCTAGTGCCTGCAAGCACAGGGCCGGTTCACTATGGATTCAGGCAGATGGATAAGGAGACTCCTGAAGTCCTTAGTGGCTTTTTCAGGCTTTAATGCTCTCTCAGGGAACCAGGTGCACAGGTACACCAGGCAAGGAGGCTGGAATGCAAGGAGGCAGGCGCAGGCCAGGCAGGGGTCCTGGGAGGCAGGCAGGCAAACGAGCCTCCCAGCTCCCCATGAATCTTTACTCTTTCTCTGGGCTCTCTCCTGCATTCTTGCACAGTCTTGTCTCTCAGTAGTCACGTCCCCTTGTAGCCCTGAGTGACGCCGCCCTTATAACTTCAGCCCCAGGCTCTGGTGTGCTCACTTACGCATGCGCACACCACACTCCAGGTGTCCCCAATCAGGCATGTGTCTCCCTCGCCCACGCTCCCAAGCGCCTCCGGGATTAGCACAATCAAGGCTGAAGGTGATAGCCACAGAGAACAGTGGTGGAAAAGCCAGACCATGGCTTACCCTACACTTGTACACCCTCTAATATGATATCCAAATCAAGGATCTGTAATAAAACCACGCTGTCAGTAGTTTCCTATGTAAGGAGGGCAGATTCTTACTGAATTTATGCCAATAACCACATCATGAGGGTAGGGTAAATGAAAACAGCTCAGGCTTTTGCGCCCCCGGCCTCTGTGGCTATCACCTGCGGCCTTGAATGCAGGAGGCGCTTGGGAGTGTGGGCTCTGGTGCGCGTGCTTGATGGTGGACCCCTGGAGTATGGGGTGGGCATGTGTGAGTGGGCACACCTGAGCCCAGAGGCTGAGGCTCTAAGGGCGGCATCACAGACGGAGAGGCAGAGAATGATGGAGAGTGTTCAGAGTGGCTACCAGAGGAAAGAGCTTATAGGGACTCGCGGGGGGCCCAAGATGCTCTCTCCCTGCGGCCTCATTTCCCCTGCTGTAAGGTAAATCAAATAATGGTCAGGATTTTCCACCCTACCGCCATTAGATTTAACGATAGACACCTGTGGTCCTGCACATGTGCCTGATGGCAGCACCTGGCGTGTGGCGTGCGCGTGTGTGAGTGGGCGCACCTGGATATGGGTGCTGGGCAGGATACCCAGCTGCCCAGATCCATAGGCCTGGAGGCCGAGGATATAAGCAGCAGCAGAAGTGGCAGAAGTGGCAGCGGCAAAAGAAGAGTAGAAGCAGAAGCAGAGAGCCCAGAGCGTGAAGATGCGCCAGGGGCTGGGAGGCCTGCCAGCCTCCTGGCTCCCTGTAACCCTACCTGCCCTGTACCTGGCTATCTCACTGCAAAAATATCATTAAAAGCCCAAAAAGCCGCCGAGGGCTCCAAGACTACTCCGTGACCCATCTGTCTGAATCACAGGGAATCTGCCCCGTGTCCTGTTGGCACTACACCTGCGTACTATTAGAAAACCTGTGGGGACGATGCCAAGGGTTCCAGGGTTCTCTTTTAAGCTGCCTGAACTGATGATGAACCCACCCAACCTGGGATGGTTGCAGAACAAGAGGCGTAGGTCAGCTGGATGATTCAATGCAGACGGGTCTGGAGTCCTCTGAAGACCCCGGAGGCTGCAGCCTCCTCTGGTGTGGACCCCTTCCCAGAGCTGACCTGAGGTGGTGTCTCTGGTGCAGGTGGAGAACACTGCCCAGAGAGCCCGGAGAGCCCCCCCAACTACAAATGTTGTAGAAAAATCATTAATATCCTGAAAAAGCCACTGAGGGCTCCGGGACTCGCCTTTACCCAGCTGCCCAGATCCATAGTGAACCCGCTCTCTGCCTTGCTGGCATATCAGTGAGGAAATGAGAATATCTGTTTCTTAATTCTGGAGGACATGAGGAGAAAAAAAAATTCATCTTTGCCCACAAAGTTGTGGTACACTAAATTGCTTACAGCTTCAGAGAAAGTAAGGTTTAAACTTAAAAAATTTAAAGTTTCATGAAACATTCTACTGAAAGTCAAGAACATTATAACATGTAATAAATAATTTAACATTATTCAACCTTAGTTTTCTCACTAGAGGCAGCCCTGCAAGGCAGGAGGTGAAGTTGGAAGATGGGCTGAAAATGCCAACACTGTCACACCTTAACTTACAGGGTCCTTGTCAAGTTGCTTTCTCTGAGCCTGTTGATACACAGACGTGTGTATGTGTGCGTATTCTTTTACATTCTTGTTAATATTTTGACAGTATAGGATTCCTCCCCTCAGGTGTTGTTACTGTGGCTCTCCCACCACCAAGAGCCCACAGTCCTCCATAGTCCATTATGTTCCCCTCCTTCTGGCTCATTCACTTAGCGTAAGCCCTTCTGGCTCCATCCACGCTGCAGCAAATGGCATGCATTCCTTTCTTCATTGCTGAGTAGTAATGCATCGTGTCTATACACCACACCTTCTTGATCCACTCTTCTATCTTGAGAGCTAGTTTTTTTCCACCAGTAAAATGGGAGTACAAATACTTGCCTTCCCGGAGTCATTTTGCAGGTTATATAGGGACATTTGGGAAAACATTTGGTAATTAGTAGATACTGGCACGTTAAAAAAAAAAAATCCTCTTATGCCAAGGGATTAAACTGGGGGGCTGGTTAGATACTCAAAACGTGATCTAGGATGCAGAGTGCTGGCATTATTGGGAAGTCTGGCAGAAAGTGAGACTCTCAGACCACACCTTGGACTTTGTAAATCAGAGTCTGCATCTCTACAAGATCCCCAGTGACTCATAAAATTTGAGTGGAGCCTGAAGTCCTGCATTTTTAACAAGCTCCACAAGCAGCAGTAACGTGGGCAAGAAGCTCTGACGGGGTAGTGATGACATGGTGGCCAAGATGGATTTGCAAATGTTTTGGGCTTTCCCTGTGTGGGCTACATGAGGACTTCTTCTGGCGTGAGCTGCACTCTGATGGGGACCGCTAGGGCAAAGAAAAGCCAAACCACTAATCTGAATAAATAATCATCAATTTTATTGAATCATGAATAATTTAAGACTGGTACAATCATCAGCTTTATCCTCTATGACGTGGGGCGTGATCTCCAGCAGATCATTGGCAAATCCAAAACCTCATGACAAATGAAAATTAAATAGGGAGGAAGAAGGGTTGAAGGGGAGGGAGGATGGGAACATACCGTACACAAAATACTCAATTCCTAGTTTTCTCTTTAAAAATGGCTAGAAAAAATTCATCAAAATGCAGCACTTTAATCAATTATTTACAATTTCTATGTTACAATGAAAAAATGTACATCTTATAGAACATATTTCATAAACTGCCCCACTGGAAACAACTAGATCAAAACAGCAAACCTTCCATTTAATTCCACAAAGTTTGGATTATTTTTCCTTTTGAAGTAGTTTCGCCATGACCAAATCTGAACACACAAAATTTTGAAATTTAAGCATCCACGATAAAATAAAAAAATTGTCCCCAAGATACAATAAAGATCTAGGCAAGTCTAGTTCCTTTCCCACCCCTACCCCACCCACCACCTTAAATTAAAAGGCATTCCCATCTCATTTATGGCCTGTAAAATTCTTGGCAGTTTGGGAAGAAATCTTTTGGCTTCCATTGGTAACTCAACATAAATGTTGCATAGAATTTCATACATTTCAAAATTAGCCTAACTGTAGAAAAAGGCAAAATGGAAGCATTTTGGACAGAGCCCTAAATGAGTACAAAGTCACTTTGTCAAAGGTGAGTGACACGAAAGTAAAATATGACCAAAATAATAAATGTGCATATTTGACAACCCTGCTTCCCGAAATGCCTGGAAGGACACAGAGTTGTGACTCCTACGAGGGTCCTGCTGCTTGCAATCACTGTTTACTAGTCAGACAGCACCAGGGACAGAGGTTTTAGTTCTGAGCCTGGACCCAGTGGTGGGAAGTCTGCCAGAGGGCAGAAGTGAAAGAGAAGAGAGGGTGTCATTAAAAAAAAAAGGTCAAACAATATTGGCAGGTGTCTACTCACAAGGTGACTGGGAAAACTGCCCACCAAGAGAAGTCAATTCTACCTCCTCCCAAATTCACAGTATGAGAGTGTAAGGTATTGTTGGGAGATAAATTGAGAAGACCACCCTTTGGGTTTACCAGAAGGCTCAGGGTTTGGCCTGTGGTCACAGGCTAAATATATGGTTCAAAAACTTTATCAAAAATAAAACCAAACAAGACACACAGACACACTCAGATGACTCATGAAGGCCTAGCAGAGAGTCTGAGTTTACTGAGACTGAAAGCAGGGACAGCAGGAAGAGGTGGCCCATTTGCCAGTTAGGAGGACGCTTTCTTCTTTTCCTTTCAAGGAGGAAGAAAATGGCATCATTCAATATAACGTGAAAGCTGTTTCAGTTCAAGCTCTTGCAGAAAGAAATTAAGAAAAAAACGTCAAGAGATGGACCTTCATTAATAGAAATGGAAAAGATGGAATAAAAACCCTGATTGTGAACACAGACACCCTGAATGGGGTCCGATAAAGATTCTTTTTATGAAACAGAAATAACTCAAAGGTCCCCCCACTCTGTCAGGAAAGCACCAGTGTGTCCACACACACTGGCAGGGCCGGACAATGTGAAGACCTGGAGGAACATCGGCCTTTTCCTGCACAAGATAGGTCATTGCCCAGGCAGGGGACTGATTAAGAACCTGAAAAAAAAATCTGATATTTTTTTCCCTTTTTCTTTTTCTGATGGTCACGGATCCACACACACAAGTCAAGAGGATGAGAAAAGTCACAGCAACTCGAGTTCTCCTAATGAGTAGATGATAATTTTTAGCCCTGTTTGCTCTGATGGGGAAAACAAAAACAACAAAACGGACCCCAGGCAGGCACAACACTCATAAATGAACACGGTTAATACAAAACCAGTAAGGCATCACTTTGGGAAGGTCAGCACCGAAGAGGTGAGGCCGGGCTCGGGCTCGTCAGGATGGAGGCCGGGGCTGCTGGGGCCAGCAGCCAGCCCACCCCTGTTGAGTTGCTTCCTGTTTGTTCTGAGGAAAAGTGCAGTCTTTTGTGAGGTGACCTCACCACCCCACCTGAGGTTGGGGCTGGCGCACTGGAGCGAAAGCCTTGCGGATGAGAAGGGCAGGTGAGGTCCCAGCTCGTCCATCTGTGGAAGCTGGGGCCCCGGGTCACCCCCGAGGACACAGCTGCCCCCAGCCCCCGCAGCGTGAGGCGAGCATGTAGAACTGTGAGGCTGGACAACTGAAAACCAAAACTCAGCAGGACCAAACTGAATAACTCCTGCGGTTCTTACTTTCGCCAAAGGATTGATTCTGACTAAGAGGAGGAGAAAAAAGAATCTTCAAAAATGAAAGAGTCAGAGAGGGGGGAACTCAACCTCATTTTCAAAAGGGTTCTCAGTTTCCAAAGTAGAACAATGTTTACTGTACACAGTGTTTGCAGAAAAGAAACCTGATTCATTTCTCTATGGGAAGGAAGCAGACACTGCTGTTCTGCTGAGAGCCACGTGTGCTCACACACCTTCTCGCTCCTTCGCTCACGCTCTGGATTCACTGGAGGGTCGGAAAGGTACTGTTGAACTGAAACGAAATACCTCTTGGGTAAGGAGAGCACCAGTCAAAAAACAGAACAAAACAGAAAGCGTGGGTGGTTTGTCCAGGGCTCCTGTGGCATAGCTCTGTGGTGTGCCTGCCTGCGCCAGCCCGGGCCCAGAGGTCCTGGGTGGAGGACGGGTGGCAGGGCCGTGGGTAGACCAGGCTGGAGGACAAGTCATGCTATCGACACTTCTAACTTTGCCCCAGTCTCTTGTCTCGGGGCAGCTCGTGGCAGATGCTGTTTGGTTTCAGAGCTTCAAGTGAGTTTACTTGTGTTTAACCCTTTTCATTGCAATGGTGATGGTCCTTTCCCGAGAAGTATCTTGAGCATCTTAGGGAGGTCACAGCAACAAGGCAAAACAATAATTCCCATAAAACAGAAGGTAGTGCAGTTCTCACTGTAGAAGGAAGGGTTCCCAAGGCAACTGGCTTGGGACGCCTGTCCCCAGGTCAAGGTTGGAGGATGAGGGGTCTTGGTGTCCCCGCAGCCAGAGGGCTGGCTCAGGAGGTCATCTTCAGGATGGTGGAGGGAGGTGGGGGTGAGGGTTAGGGGAGGGGCGGGCTCTGTGGGTGGGCCCATCACAGCGTCGACTCCAGGGACGAATCCAGGATGTCATCGTGATGGCTGTTGCTGTTGGAGTCGCTGTCGTAGCTCTGGGGGCTGGAGTAGTTGGCCGCCTCCTGCAGCCTCATCAACATGTTCATCTGGAGAGAGAGGGAGAGCATGTCAGTTCAGTCAGCTGCCCACCCTGGCCTCTTCAAAGCCCAGGGCTCCAATTCCAGGCTCACCCTGGGGCAGCGGCCCACAGGAGAGGCAGTGGTAAGAGCATGGACTCTGGGTCAGGCTTCCAGCGTTCAAATTCCAGTCCCGCCATTTACCAGCTGTTTGGCCCTAGGCAAATGCCTTCACCTCTTTGTGTCTCAGTTTCTTCATTGGTCAAAAATGATTAAAAATGCCCTGAAATGTTTTGGTGTGGATTAACTTAATAAATGTAGAGTCCCAAGAATAAAATAGGAAGCTACCTATAAATATTGACATTTTTTAATGGGGGGGGCACACCTTATCCAAGCATAGTCCTCAACCCGAACAAAGACCCAGTTGGGTGTCTGCTTCCAGAACACGGGCCTCACCACCACTGACGTCCAAAGCACAGGGCTCCCCTTTCGTGTGCATGAGCCCATCTATCTCCTGGCTCTGGTCTGAGGGCAACCTGGGCTCCAGCTCCTGTCAAGTCCTTCACAGGAGGTGAATCACAAAACCAGTCACAGCAGAGCAGAGAGGCCTGGATCCCAACTAGGGACTCTTTGGGCAAATTACCTAGCATATCTGAGCCAATGGTTCCTTATCTACTGAATGGAGAGACCAAAGCACCTATCTCATGAGGCTGAACTAGGGAACTGAGGGCAGGAGTACTAAGCCCTTTCTTAGACGAGGACCTGGTACATAGTAAATGTTCAATACATGTGATCTGTTATCATCACCATCACCATCAACGTCACCATCAATGACTTGAAAGAGTTTAAAGACAGTGTTCTTCAGTCTTCCTGGTTCTACAATCTACTGGTCATTGTTTGGGAGTGGAGGAGGAAACAGAAACCACTTTTGTTTATAACCGTAGATTGTGCATGTGTGTGTTTTATCTAGCGAGTTAGGGTCTCCTTGAGTGAAGGCTAAGATGTGGTACAGCTGGGTGTAAAGTCCAGCCACTTCCTGGCTCTCTGGGGGAGCCAGGCCGTGGAAGAACCATTGCTGGTATCCATCTGCACAGCTACGACCAGTAAAGAGGAGGAGCTTTAATGCAGCTGGGATTGTTTATTCACTCACCAAACATTCCTGCTGTACTCACAGTATATAGTCTGGAACAAAACCAAGGAAATCTTGCCCTCTTGGAACAGACCTATGGCTCTAGGCATAGTGAATAGGACTTGGGAAAAACACCAGATACCTCATCTAGTAAGGGAGGGGTGTGTGTGGCTGGACTGGCACACTTCACTTCTGGGGATTTGGGGTTGGAAGGAGAACTCTGTGTAACTTCTGAGAACTCCAGATTTGGCCTAAACTACTTCTGTGTTCAATCAGCGATACCAACATTTTTGGTTAAGAAATGAGTGTCTGGGGATGAACTATTTTTTCCTTTAGATAGCCTAAATTCCATTTTTATTTAAGATCTCATGAGCCTGCACTCACAAAAATATCTCCCTGAGTTTGGTTTTTCGCAGCAGTTATTGTCAGAAATGAATTTGGAAAGTTGAATTCATTCCTCTGTAAAACCACTATTGTAAATGCTGCAAATCAAACTGCATAGTGACACAAATAATGAATACATTTAAAAAATAGTTCTCTTAAGCCTTAAGCACCCCAGTGCACTGCCACCAATTAGGAGCATGGCAGGTGACCAAAGCCCCTATGTTTTTTTTCCAGCAAATCAATTAGTCACTAGGGACAGCACAGAACCCCAGTGTTGTCTTTTAACCCTGCTGCATGTCCTAGGAGTCTTCTCTTTCATTAGGTAATGCAAGGAACACACTCTGCCGTATTTTCCCCATTGCCTTAGCTGCCAAGGGAGCTCAGGGCTAAATTTAAAGCCTGATAATGGCCATCAATGGGGGTGGGGGGAGGGGAAGGGTTCTGGTATGTGAGCTTTTGATTTTTTAGGTCTAATTTCACAGTATGACCATGAATGCATCTTATATGAGCAGAGGGCACCATAATTATAGTGCTCCCTTCCCTGGCCCCAATTCTTCTTAAAGGGCCTTTCTTGCCTTAGCAATGGTGGAGTGAGTCAGCAGCTCAGGCTCAACTCATTTCACCAGCCATGGCTTTGGTACTCAGGCCTCCTTGCCCTCTGTGAGCCCTGCCTGCCCACCCCCTTCTCCACACCTGTGGTCCTGGCCACATGAGCTTCTGCTCTTTGGGGCCCCGCCCCCTGCTCAGGTACTGCCAGGAAAGAGCACTGAACAGCACAGCAGGTGGCCTCAAATCAGACCACTAAGTGTGATGCAGGGACAACAGGTGTGCGGGCATTTAGGGGAGAGAAAAAAGTCAATCGTTGGCCTTTTACCTTAAGCCAGAAAAAAAATTCAGAGGGGTTCAAGGCTTTAGTGAAAAACTAAATCCATGAAAGAAAATAGTGGTGAACACGGCCCTAACCTTGGACAATCCAACTCTCCAAAGCAGTGGCGGCCGGGCGCAGCTGGCTCTGCATGCCGGCGTGGCCTGCACCAGCCCCCAGAGTATGTGCTCGCTGACCGGGCAGCCTGGGCCCCGAGGACTCACCAGCGGGTCTCCATCAGCACTGCTTGGGGGCACCTGCTTGCTGGCTGAGCCCTCCCGAGGCAGGGAGTAGCCATCGAAGCCCACATCTTCCGGTCGGAGCTGCAGCAGGGGCGGCCACTCGTGCTGCTGGGGGCTGGCCGCCCAGGGGTAGGTGTCCATCACCCACTTGGCGGGATCCTCCCAGGGGGCGCGCCTTCCGTAGAGCTGAAAACATAGAAGGGAGAGTGTGGAAGTGGGTCGAGACCTCTTCTGCAGCCCTGAGGTTGAAGATTCCTGAATCCCACCCCACCCCCACCCCCAGCGTGACACCTTCCCCTGAGCAACTGCACTTCCAGAATCCCATTCCCAGTCCGCCATCCGCGGGCAGGCACCTCAAGGTGTTAAGACTAAGGGCAGCATGATCCTGGGGTCAAGGGCACCAGTTTAGGAGCCAGGCTGACTGGGGTTCACAGCTTAGCTCTGCCACTGACTCATAGGTCACCCTAAACGCTAAGCCTTGTTGATCCAACTTGAAAAGTGGTTTCTGGGGGAACAAAACCACAACCTGATCAAAGCCTATTTCCGTGGTGAAAATACTCCCATTCTGGGCAGTTTCAAACTACCAGCAGGTATCACTGACTGTAGAATTAGAAAGAGGTACTGACTACCAGCTGAAGCCAGCCTGGTATCCCACTGGGGCAGACCCCCAAGGAGTACCTCCCTACAAAGGGGTGATGGTCATCAACCCCACAGGCAGAGGTCACGAACAAGCCTGGCTCACTGAAACCCCATTTCTCAGAGTCTCTCTATAGACTTCTGGGTCACTTTCAAAACAGCAAACTGGAACAGGTTACTACGGGGAGTGGATGGAAAAGTGCTCTTCCTCCCTCGTAGACAAAATTGTCCATCACAACTAATTGGCTCTTAAAACGAAACTGATACCACTTAATTTTATAAGACCAGTATCTGCCTGCAAGTTCCTTTACTGAATTAAACAGGTAGTGACACAGGGATTTTAACGACTTCTACTAAAAATTTCAAGATGCACTTATTTTTTCAAGAATGGGGTCCTTGACCCATCACTTCCCAAAGCAGGCTCTGTGTTTGTGCAGCTGGTGTAGCTTGTCTGTCTGGCCTCTCTAGCACCACCACTGTCTTAACCCTGTGGGACCCCAAGAGGAATCTCCCAGATGAGGGCCCAGGAGGAGAGGAGGCAAAACTGGAATCCAAGCCCGCGGACCCCCGCAGTCTTAGCAGATGTGACAGATGTGCTCCTAGACAGGATGTGCCCTCGTAGGGCAGGGCCTGGCTGATTCCGAAGCCCCTTTATAGGAGACCACAGGTGACAAAGACAGAGACTCCTGAACCACAGGGACGGCAGGAGGGCTCTTGAGGGGAATGACATCCAGACCACTGTCTGTTGGTCTGTGTCCGCTCTGCCCTCCCAGGATGCCTGTAGTTGAGGGGAGGGAGCGAGCAAGGTGCTGACAGTAAAACAGCTGAGCGCTGACAAAACCGCATCTTTCTATGTCATGGGCTGCCTCAGCTGGAAGGAACTGGGGTCACCTAGGCTTGCCCCTCATTTACCATTCAGGGATACAGGTCTCAAGAGGACAGGCAGTTGCGAGAGGTTACAGAGCAGAGCTCCCCTCTCCACGCCTCCTGACTGACTCCATGATGAACCACTCGGTCTAAGCAGGAACCTCATGACTCAGCCAGACGGGAGAAGAGACACAGGCCAGGCCGCCCACCAGACAAGGAAACGTCAGGGCTGAGCGTGCTGTCCCCTCCGGCTGTCTCACCACTGCCTAAGCCACCTCTGCCCTTTATGTGTGATTTCTGCCTGCACTGCAGATGGGCCATCCATCTTTTCAATAGTGTCTGCGGCACTCAAGACACACACAGCCTCCTCTGACCTCATCGGCTCTCAGACACCAACGCCCATCCTGTCTGGCCCTGTCTGTCGCTAAATCTTCCTTAACCTGGGGCAGGGGAGAGTCTTAGGCCTGAGAACACAGTCTGGTGTTCTACAGGCAATTCACCGTCTGAGCAGGAAGGAGTTATATGAAAGGGCATGTGTGCATGCACATGTGAGTGTACACGTGTGTGCATGCATGCATGTCAGGGAGGAAGGCAATACAAAAGCACTTGGAGAAATTTAGGACCAAAGAAGTCTATTCCAGATTAGAAACATTCCTGCAATTTTTAGAAGCCTCTCCCTCCGAGGGCTTTCCCTGTGGAAATGGGCCACCTTTTCCAAGCCAGACTTCACATGTGTGGGGCAGAACCACAGTCTCATTCCTGACAACGACCACTTCTATTTCCATGCTCCAGCTGGGAGGAGAAGATGCTTCGGGCTACAAAAGAACAGAGGCCAGTACTTGGAACTCATCAAGTCCTTGAATAGAATGTGGCTCAGTGGTTTTCAAATACTGCTCTTCTCCCCTCACCTCCCACCCCATGCCCATGAGCAGCTTAAGGGCTCCAAAGAAGTCAGCCTGAAAAAACACTCCAAGTTCAACATTTTGAGATTACAAATTGGGAAGCTGAGGCCTAGGGATGGGAGATTTTTCCTAGGGGCTCAGAGCAGGCTGGGTCATCTGATAAGAGGACTCAAGCTCTCCGCCTTCACCAGGGGAAAAAGGTCTTTTGAGTTTCTCTGTTGATGTGAGACACTTTGGCAAGGGTTTAATGGCAACGCCAAAGGGGAACAGGACTGGGGATTGAGTCATAAGACAAATGCACAGCAGGCACAGCTAACATCATCTTCAAGAACAGAAAATATTTTTACAAGCCTCCCCACTTGCCGCTGGACATGTTCAAATCCAGGTGATGAATGGTTGGCTAGGTACTACCGTCAGCAAAGGGAATATCATAAAGCTCCTCACCCTGCTGCAGAGCCCCGAGGCAGCTCGGGAAGCAGCAGAGACAGAAGGGCAGACAGACTGACAGATGGGACATTTACTTTCCCCAAGGTAAGAAGGGGCCTGGCATTCCCACAGGGTCAGGAACAGGGTACTGGAAATGAAAATCTAGGCCACACTGAGCCTTCTGACTCTGTGGGATGCACAGAGTTACTGAGAACACATGAATATCACACATACGTGCATGCACACACGTACACACCCACGAATCCTACTGGGAAGACACACAGGTCAAAACTTGCAGAGACACCTGGCGTCCACTAGGGGGCAATGCCCACGCTCCTTCAGGCAAGGATGTGCCAGCGGGAGGAGCTGTCTGGAGCCAAGGGTGAGGCCTGCCCACAGCAGTGTCTGCATTGCCACCGCCTTCAATGCTCTGTCAGAGCCCATTCTAGAGACTCCACCTCTCAGTTCACAGCCTTGGCCAAGGGCTTACCTATTCTGAACCAGAGACTGCTTCCCTCACGACCACTCCTCATGCCTCCTGGGGTCAGTAGGAAGTAAAAGGGTCTCACAGAGCCCCCAGCAGAGTGAGCATGGCCTCAAGGTAGCAGGGACTTTTAAGCCTTTCCTTAAATAGAGAAATTCTTCTGTCAAATGAAATCTAGACCTCCACGCTACAAAGCACGCGATTTTGTTCCCAAGTCACCTGGGGCTTTTAAGTGGTGGTAGAGGTCCTCAGGACAGCCTGAAAATCAGAGGTGCCCAAGGAGTCGGCTAGGCCTGCTGAGTGAAGTAGGGCAAGGCGCTAAATCTCCTGGGCCTGTGGTTTCCTGCTGTGTGAGGCACTCACGGGGCTATGAGAACTAAATGAGACCACGCGTGCCAGGCCCCTGGCATAGAGCTTGGCATGCAACAGACCCGTGATAAATGGTAGCAAACTTCCCTTCCAAACTAAGGCATGAGGAACATACCAGGTTTCCATAAGCATCAGCCCATCGCTGGGTCTCCTGGGCTCATCAGGATGAGGTCATGGATTTGGGGCAGGGTGGCTCACTTTTTTTTTTTTTAAATAATTTTTTGGGAAAGATTTATTTATTTATACATACAAGCTGGGGTACAGGCCAGAGGCGTGGGGCGGCGAGAGGGTTCACCAGAGACAGAGTGGGGAGCAGAACAGGCAGATCAGAGATACACTGCTGAGGGGAGCAGCGGGTGAGGCAGGAGAGGTCTGCCGCACCATGTGGGACTCTCCCCGACTGGGCGTTGAACTCGCATCACGTGCTGCCGACAGCTCCACAGCGCAGCGCTGAACCGCTGTGCCACCAGGGAGGCCTCACTTTTTTTTTTTTTTAAGATTTATTTATTTATCCATACAGGCCAGAGGTGTGGGGCGGTGAGAGGGTTCACCGCTGAGACAGAATGGGGAGCAGCACAGGCAGATCAACGGAAATACACTGCTGAGGGGAGCAGTGGGCGAGGCAGGAGAGGTCTGCTGCGCCATGTGGGAAGCTCCCCGGCCGGGAATCGAACTCCACAGCGCTGTGCTTAACCTGTTGTGCCACCAGGGAAACCCAGGGTGGCTCACTTTTGAGCAACTTGGTCAAACGCTAACAGACTGTCTTTCCTGGTAGCGCCCACATTTTGCAAAGATTGTCCTTCCAATGGCTTTTTCTGCCTCACGCTGGTGAGTCTTGTGGGACGGTGGCATGTCTCTGTTCATGACAGGCTGTTCCCTCGCCCTTTCAACCTGCAGCCTCCTTACTTTTGGTGGCAAATGGACCTGAATCTCCTTTATGATAAACTCCATCAGTCACTTCTCTAGGAGGGGAAGCTCAGGGCCCACTCTCACAGTCACATCCACAAGGCCACCCTTGAAGTTTAGGTCCAAAGGAGCAAGGTCCTGGTGCTGCCCACCTTGGTTGGGTGTAGCTCAAGGCCAGAGCACAGGCGTCCCACTTCTAGATGAGAGCCTCCTTGGGCAGGGGAGGCCTTTATTGGACAGGGCCCAGCAGTCCTTCTCAGCATACTCTTGGTTCCATCCCTCACCAGAAAATATTTGGAGCAAAGCAGCATCCAGTGGGAGAAATGAGAGGCAAGACGGGAATAGGTAATGGGGCAACCCTCCCCGCAGCCCCACTGCAATTCCCTGTCTCTCTTGAGCTGTGTGAGCTTACAGGTATTGGTGATACCCATGTCCATAGAACCACTTATGGGGAAGAGAGGAGAGAGACTTCTGGAACAGAATAGACTGCAAGAAGCCACCAGGCGGGAGATGCATCCACTGGCCCAAGAAAATAGGAATAAGTGAATGGCTGTGTGGGGCTGTAGTTTTACTAAAGACTGAATTATGGTCCACTTACTCAGGTCAATGAGTGGAACAGAGATTCCACTTCAGAAATCTAAAATCTTTTATGCCTTTTGTAATGAAAGTCACACTTAACAGGCTAGAAATGTTGCCTTGCCACATGGCTTTAGACACGGCTAGCCGATGATTTGGGGCTGCTCAGGGACGGCCTAATTTCTTGTGCTTTCTCACAATACACACAGCAGCCTGAATTTACAGCTATGGGCTCCAGGTCAATGAAATACCTCTCACAAGGGGCTCAATATTATCCTTTCTGAGTCCATGGTATCCCGAGTGCCTCTGAACACCATCAGCGCTGTGGCAGGTTACAGATCCCCAGCAGCTGAATATTTGTGGGGCTCAGCCAAATTTACAGAACTGACAGGGACTGAGGCTTTAAAACACACCATCGTGCATGCGGTCTGCGGCCCTGCCCACCTTCCACGGGCCTACAATAGCGTGAGTCTCCCTTTACCAGACTGAGGGAATAGAGCAGCCCTCGGAAAACGAGCTGCTCAGCTGGCTCCTGGATTACTCAGCAGCGCATGATGCTGGCTCATGACGCGGCGTGGGAGCTGGAGGCTTCCGAACTTCTCGGGCCGCCTCCAGGCTCAGAATAAAGCCAGAAGAAGCTCCAGTGTAATGCTTGCTCACGGCATGAAAGCCGGGCTGAGTGATGAAGGGCTTCGCAGTGCAGTAGCTACAGGGCAGGGGGCTGATAGCCCTCCCACCCCCAGGTTCCAGGATCACCCATGAGGGGTCCTGATGTCAGGAAATGAGCATCGTGGGGCTGAGGATTGAGAACCTGAAATTCAAGCCTGAGGTCTGGACTGCATTCCCAGATTCTCCAAGTTTCACGTTTAGGACCTCAGCAAGTCACTTACTCTCTTTGAACTTCAATTTTCCTTTTTGACAAATGAAGACAAAAACAACTCTACCTAAGTTCCAGAACTAATGCGGAGCTTGAACCAAACAGCAAACTGGACTTTGCAAACTGTGAAAGGCTACACACATGTATGCTCCCATCTCTTGTGCATTCACCACACAGAGCACTTTACAGTTATGATTTCATTTAATGCGCGCAATAACTTTCTGGCAGATGGTGACTCTCCTCCTCTTCTGGCCATGAGGGCATTATGGCCCAGAGAGGCTACACACCTGCCTGGGGTCACACAGCTAACAAGTAGCAGAGCCAGGGCTTGCAGCCAAGGGAGCCCTACACCGTGCTAGACTGATGGCCTCCCAGCTGGGGGCCGTCACCTCGTGCAGTCAGACTCCTGAAGGAGAGAACGACCACTCACCCAGCTACCAGAACGGCAGCCGTGTCAAGGAGGCCAGCAGGCTGTGTGTGCTTACCTGGAGTCCTTCTCTGACGGCTTCCAGGAGATAGGGGATAATAGAGTAGTTCCATAAGTCAGTAAACCACACCCTGGAGCCATCCACGTCGATCGGGCATGACAAGAAGAGCCGGGGGCCTGTGGGCCACAAAGAAAGCCAGTCAGAGCTGAAATGGGGTGGTCTGGAGCCACAGTCTGAGCTGCCCACTTGGGAGGGACCCTGCGTCTTCTGAGTGATGACAGCAACCCCAGCTGCCAGGCAGGGAGCACAGCACAGACATGGATTCTCTCACCTCCATCCTGAGACTACTCTCCTCTAGGAAATCACCCCAAAGAGGGAGATTTCTGGAGAAAGATGCTCACTGCGGTATTATTAATCTGACCTTGGAGAATGGAAGCGCACTACACACGTCTAAGAGAACTCAGATGGCTAAACAAATGATGGTCCACCCGGATTTGATTTCTTTCCAGCCTTTTAAAATAACAAGACAAACTGAGTGGCAAGAGAATGTTTCTGAACATTCAATATGAGGCCAATATGAGGCACAATATGAGGCAAAAAGAGAAGAACAATGCATCCGCTGTGATCACAGCTACATAAAACATGTGTGGACCAGGACGAAAAATATAAGCTCAAATGAAATGACTATATCAAGGTGGTAGGATGGTCAGTGAAGTTTCTTCCTCTGTTCTAAATCCCTAAGTGTCAGAATGTTGATAAATTTTATGTGTAAACTGAAGGCAGTCCCAATGGTGCTTTTTGATGGAAGGAGCCTTGGGGTGGGATCCTCCCTGGGCATGGCTGGGTCATGTCTTCCTGGGCAGGTCCGCCAGATACACTGAGCAGGGAGGAGGGGTGGAGATACAACCCCAGGACATGGATGACTGGGGTGTGGGGTCAGCTCCCCTCTCTATCTGCAAGGGCAGTGCCACATCTGGCTGACGCGGACTTGCAAGGTGCTGTCCTGACTGGGGACCCTCATCTGAGGCCTGAACTCCAGAAGCTGCCCCCAGCCCACTGCCCGCTCCACCTGCCTCCCACCTACCTATGGTGACATCTGAGGAGCTGTGAGCCTCCAGGAAGCGGTTTAGGTGATGCCAAACCTTGGGAATCCAGTCGATGATTTTTACCAGCTCCACATTCCGTACCCGCCCACTGATTTCCGTTTCCATGAGCTTCCGCCTCAGGAACCGGCCAAGGAAACCCTTTACGGGTTCTGTGTGGTTGGCACAGAGCACCCACCTGGAGGAAGTCAGGAATGCTTTTTAGTGCGGAGATGGTGACAAAAATGATAACTAACCTCAAGAATCAAAGAATCAGAGACGGACGGTGCATATATCAATATTAAAACAGGACCTACTCCGTGCCAAATGTTTATATTAATTCAGTTACATTAATTCACAATTCCCATGGAATCCCCACAACACAGATATCACTGCCATACCCATTTACAGACTGAAACGCTAAGGCACAGACAGGCTATGTAACTTGTGCAAGATCAACAGCTAGAAGAGCACAGATTAGAACCAAGACAGCCAGCTCCAGTGTCTGCGCTCTAAACACTGAGCACGCGGCCTCTTGTGCTGCGTCAGGCCCTGCCCTGAGCTACGGAGCTATCAAAGTGACTAAGGCACAACGAATCCTGGGAGTCAGGGAGGGTTCCTCAGAGGAGCAGATGTCTGGACTGAGACCAAAAGGAGCAGCCATATAAAGAAAGAAGGGAGTGGGACTGTGGTGGAGGATGGAGAGTCTGCAGGAGCATTCGCAGAAGCATGAGAAAAAGAAAGAGTGTGGGTTATTTGGGAAACTGTCAGGGGTTCGGGGTAACCAGAGTGTCACCTGGATCTTATTCTGGAGGCAATGGGGAGCCCCTGGGGTAGTTTAAACATGAAGGTTTTATGTCAGATCTGAATTCTTGAACGCTCACTCTGGCTGCCACCTGGCACTGGTGGAGTGGGGGCGGGCGGGAAGGAAGCTGCAGGCAGGCATCCTGGTCAGAAAGTAATTGCAGCTGCATACTGGGAGATGACATGGCAGTCACAGGGGAAGGACAAGGTGGGACTTGGGGGATATTTAAGAGAAACCATGGATGAGACTGGCCCAGGTGGGTGCAGAGGTGGGTCAGAGGCCTGGAGGAGTGGACATTTCTCTGATCATTACAATTAGGCTCACCTTCAATATATCTGCCTCAGACATGCCTTCAGAGTGGTCACTGAAAATGAGCCGGGGGCTGTGGCCCAGGAGAGAAGGGGGAAGAGCAGAGGCAGCTGGGAGTCAGGACAGGGCACCGGGCTCTAGTGATGTCCAGGAAGCAGAATGCAACCTAGCAGGACAGAGCTGGGGAGTCCTTCACACACCTCACTGTGGGGTGCCCACCCAGTCAGTGCTGGGGCGGAGGGACTCCCGGCAGCTAGAGCTCCAAGGCCCAGAGTCCCAAGTACATGGGACATTCCGAAGCAAGAGCCTTCACTGCTCATGCCCATGTGGGTGAGAAGGATGTGCCACTGACCGTGGGCAGGGGAGGCAAGGGTGACGGCAGCCCCTGCCCAGATTGCCTCTCTGATGCTGTGCCCCTAGGACTGAGAGTCAGACAAATGTGGGTGCAAGTCTCAGTCCTGCCACTGACTGGCTGTGTGACCTCACACAGGTGACTTAATTCTCTGAGCCTCAGTCTCCCCAATAGTAAATTGAGAAGGATAAATCTCAATACTTGAGGTTGTTCAGAGAGTAAATGAGTTAAACTGCAAACAGAGCTTAAGTCTACACTGCCTGGCACACCATAGGTATTCAAAACAGCTTTCTGCTTATCCCTTTTTACATTCCTTCTTTGTCATTCTGTCACCTGATCAGACACGGGCAGAGACATCTTACCTGAAGTTGTGATGAAGCTGCAGGTTAGGAGTGGAAGAGGTAGCCTGGTTCATCGTGCCAATTATGTAAGGGCTGTGGGAACACGAAGGGGCAGAGAACTCTGTGAGTCAAAGTCACGCTCGAGAAGCAGGTGCTTCCAGAGGCCCTCGGCGCGGGTGTCAGGTGGATGGCTGGCTGCCCCACCCCACAGTGTGCCACCGCCACACAGTGGGCACTCTCCCGAGGGCCACGAGGTCCAGCCCTTTACCATTTGTGGTCCTTGCAGTTGAGCAGCCCGTTGAAGATCTCGCCCAGGGAGCTGACGTGATGCAGGTTGTCCAGGATGATGACCACTGGCATGTCCACCGCATTGTTCTCACTGGTGCACTGGTCAGCAAGGTTGGACAGGTACTGGCGCAGCTCCTATGGAGGCCCAGGAGACCAGAGAAGGATAAGTGGGTGAACACATCCCAAAGAAGACTCTCAAGTTCACAGCCTTTACTCTGCCTAGGCCCACGCAGGCTGAGAGGTGGGCGGTGAACATGTGTGTGTGTGTGGGGGCTGGCCTACTATTAGGGGCCCAGTTTGGGGTTCAGGGGCACCAGGGGTGAGAATGGCTCGGGTCCTGACTTCTGGCACTCACTAGGTGACAGAGGATCTTCAGCCCAGGGCAGGAACATTGCTCTGGGGGTGCAGGGGGTGGTGCTCAGGCACGGATTCAGGCTTCATATCCCTGCTCCACCACTTCTCTTAAAGTGTGACAATGTTTGTAGATATTTCTTATAATGCTATCCTGCCAGTAAGCACCTGAGGGAGGAGCAGGAGCTGTCCAGAGCACCTGCTAGAGAGCCCTTTATACAGAAGTTTCAGTGGGTCGACAGAACAGGGGACCCGTTTGCTCTAGTCTGTCAATGTGAGCAGCTGTTAGTACCATTGCTACTGGTGTCCCACAAAAGAAGGTTTCACTTTGGGAAAGCAACAGCAGCTAGTAGGCACAAGATGAATTTTCAGTAAATTGAAATGGACATACCTGGGAGGCTGCTAAATAACTACTAGCACTGAGCATCACATCAGGCTCACAGTGGGGACATAATACGTGAACTAGATTGACTTATAGATAGAACTTCTTGCTGGCAAATTTTGGGTCAAAACTGTTCTGAGAGCCCCATCCTGCATCCTTCACTGGCCTTTTATAACCAGAGGAGAGTTTAAAGGAAACACCACTTTCTCATCTGGATGATGGTGGCAGCAACAGTTCTGGAAGGGCCAAAGTGTGACCCTTGACTGGGTAGCAGCCGCCAAACAACCGCCTTACCTTGCTGGACTTGTGGTCCACGTTGAAGGTGGCGATGACCCCATCTGTCAGCTCCCGGCCCTCCCGAAGCACCAGGTACTCTGAGAGCCGGTTGGCCAGGTAGGTTTTCCCAGTGCCACTGGGGCCAGAAAGGATGATCCGCCGGTGTTCCACCAGCAAGGAGACGTAGCGCTGCAGGATGGGCTTGGGGATCAGGGACTCGAACACCAGGGAATCCAGGCTGTTTTCTGAGAGGCCTGCATTTAAGAGGTAGGAAGTTGTAGGGGGCCTTGTAGAAAGGACAGCTCTCTGCGGAACTTCACATGCCAGTAAGGTGAGGCCGTGTGAAGCTCGAGCAGGAGGCACTGCTGTCACCAGCAGAGCAAGGCAGAGGCACTGCTGATGGGGAACGATGGGAGTTTTTGGAGAACCTTCCAACCGGGAGATAAAACCATTCCAAAACTGCACTTTTAAAGCTGTGGTCAGATTGGTGCCTCCAGGGAAGCAAAAAAAGAAAGGACCTGAAGGTCCTGAAGGTCCTATAGGTTCAACCTTTAAGTTGAAACTCTACAGTGCTTATTAAAGTCTATTTCCTAGGTAGGGGATTCATAAAATATTAAAAAGTGCGGGGGGAGAGGTGAGTGTCAAATAAATTTGTGTCAGACTGGAAGAAACAGCCTTTTGAATTAAAGGTCAGAGCCTTCACTGTACTAGTACATTTCTGCCCCTTTGGCCCCCAAACCTAAACGGCAGTTATGATACATTTTCCAGATTTATTTGGCCATGCAACTTTGTTTTTCGCCCACAGAGAGCGTGGAGGGCCTAGAGTTCCATGGAACACACTTTTGGCCTGGAGGGTTCACATCTCCGGTGATGAGGTAATCAGAAGCTCCAGCGGCACTGCGCGTGGGCATGAGCCTCAGCAGTTTCAACAGGGTGCTTGAAGTGACTCCCCTCCAGCCTATAGCAACTCGTGGTTTCCCCATCTGTAGAATGGGACCGCTTCCAAGGCTTGCTGGCAAGAGTAATTCATTCGTATTGGTAGAGCCCGGTTTCCACAGTTATTAAGATTCCATCTTCTCAGAGTCATCAGGCTAATGGGACCTTTTGTTAGGTAATTTCAGCAATAAATTTAAATTGCTTCCTAGGGTAGGTGAAAAATCTAGACTGTTTGACTTGCTTAGATAAGAATAACTGTGGTTAAAGGGGGAAAAACACCCCCACCCACATATAGCTGCACAAACAAAATCAAGGCCGCAGTATCTTAGGCCAAGTCCCAAAACGCAAATTGCAGTTCCTGAAAACTCCCACCGCTGCAGAGGCTGAGTTACCTTTGACAGTCACGGAGATGGTGGTGTTCTCCCCGACCAGATAGCCACAGGGAAGCAGCTCGGGCGTCTCGGAAGTGTTGCTGCGCTTGATCTCCCCAATGCTGTAGCCGAGAACACTATCTGAATTCAATCCTAGCTGACTCACTGGGTCGACATGAATGATGTATTCCTGGGAAAAAAAAAAAGACCCCCATCAACGAAGTGGCTGCAATCTGCCCGTGATTCACGCTTTCAGTGGGTGATTTACGATCATCTCCTCATCTTTCTTGGCTGATGCCCGAGTTGAAATCGAGCTCTGGAACCAGGGGGAGAAGAGGTAACTTTCTATGGGAAAGATGCCCTGCTGTCACAGGCCTCTTAAAATACAGATTTATTTGGTTAGCGATGGAGAAACAAAAAGCCCTAACAGGACTGCAGGCGTTTAGTCTGGATGAACTGAGCAGGGAAAGGTTAGGCTGAAGCCCTGAAGACGTCGGGCCCAGGAATGGTGCTGGGAATGTCATGAAAAAGTAATTCTCTCAGAACTTTCTCCATCAGCCCCTTCTTTAGACTGAAAACCAACATCATACTGATGATCAAGGGGGCAAAACCCAGAGCTGAAAGAGAAAAGCAGCTCTTGATCTCTAAAAATGAAAATTGGACTTAATTTGGGGGTGACTGAGCAAAAGGTGGTAGGTTGGGAGACTGGAATGGAGGTGCCTGGGCTGTGAGGGGGCCGGGCAATGACTGAAGTGGAATCCCAGCCACAGGCTTCACCTCTAGAGACCTCGCTTCCTTCCCTGTGATGCACCACAGGTTGTCGTCAGCCCAAACTGTAATGTTGCAGATCTAAGGATGTCTCAGCTACCCGTCAGCAAAGTTCTGGCCTCGCTAGGCAGATAGGTCTGCTCAAGCATTTCAGACACTGGTCTCCCAAGACGGGGACCGATCTTCAGGCAGTTAATAGAATTTTCTCTGACTCTAGATCTGAGGTGAGACCAACTCAACTAGACCAATTTGATCAAGCTGACATGATCCACAGGGGACCCACCTGGGTCTCACTTTCCTTATCTTGAAATGGGAAAATAACAGGCCCTTCCTCACAGGTCTGGAAATAAATTAATGTGAAGAAAGGGCTTAGCATGGTCTCTGGCACAAGATAAGTGGTTTATGATCACTTAAGGGGTATGATTAATGCACACTATGGTTGTTGACTGACTTCAGGTCAATCAATCGAAGAAATGTACCAAAAGCTTCTTTCAAACTCTCTTTATTTTAAGGCTCAACTCAAAACTCATTTCAGTTATTTTTCCTGTGCCAAACACCCACTCCTGTGATATGATGGGAATGAAAAGGAAATACACCAACACCCTTCATGTTGGCACATCCCTTGTGGCACAAATCATAGACTTGGAAGTGTTGGCACAGGATGATGGACAAGTCAGATCAAATCCCCCCAAAGTGAAGGTGGAAAGGTGATGCCTTCTCCCCAGGCAGATCACACATTCCAAAATACATTCAACAGGCCAGAATTCCAAGGTGAAGAGAGAATTTGGACATTAGCAGTTTCACTGAGAGAGGAGCAAGTGTAAGAACTGACTCTCACTGAGTGACCAATCACTGCCAAGGTCAGAAGGGACTGGCCAATCACGTGTGTTCTTACCACCCCTCCCTCCTGCTCACTTCAGGGCCAGGGGACAAGTCTCAGTAGCATAAGAATATGGGAGAGGGGCTAGGCCCAAGAAATGGCCAGCTCAGGTCACAAGCCACCCTCCCCTTCTCTCAAGCCAGGGGCCCCACTTCAGGTATATTATCTGCGGCAGCCACCTTCTGGAGACACTTACTTTGAACAGCCGTCTAACCACCCCATCGAGCACATCCCATTTCGTCTTGCCACTAACTCCAATGCAGCCAATAAGAAAGAGGTGTGGTCTGGAATCCTAAGGGTAAGGAAATGTATGCAGGTGAAAAACGGTGAATCTTTCCTGACAGTTTAGCAAGGACTCAGATTGTCTTAGAATTCCACCTATGGCTTCAAAGGGGATTAAAAGTCCTATTTGCTTAAAAACCAGGTACCGTTTAGGTCGAACACAATAGTCTTAAAAATTTCCCCTGCTCTACTGCTAAAACAATAATCTGTGGGCCAGAAGAGAGGATCTCCTCTCTGGACTCTAGAACCTTTTAATTGTATACTTCATTTAGTGCGTAGGTCATATATTCGTCTCTTGGAGCGCTCTCCTCTCTCTTATCATCTTTCTCTTTCTAAACCTCGCTTACAAACTCACCTCTTCCAGGAAGCCTTCAATGATTAACCCATTGAGTTCAGAGCTCACACTGCTTTATCAGTTCTGTATACACATAACATGTATATTTAGATATTTATATCTTATTTGTATCTCAATTTTGTCTCTTTGCTGGCACTTTAACAACTTTAAGATAGATACTTTAGATAGATATTTTTCTTTTTCTTTTGTTTTTTAGTGCTATTGCTTTTCTTCTGATTAAAAGTTAAAAGACACTCAATTCAGGAAGCAAGTAAAACTCTGGGAAGTTCACAGGGCTCTGCATAATAGGAGCTAACTGATCACATTGATTAAAGGAGAGTTAACACAATGTTCCATTTTGTTGGAATGGAACTATTTGACACACTTATAAGAATGTAGAATGAGGAGAGGGGTGGGTGTGGGGTGTATCTGGCACTTAAGCAAAATTAACAGAGAAAAGAGCACCAGTCCCACAATGAGATGGTCTGGCCCCGCCTTGCTGGTCAGACAACCTCATCGGGATGCTGTGGTGATCTGGTATGGTCCACAGACTTCATGTGACTCATAAACTTTTATAAAGTGTAAGTTCTATCTATCCATGCTGATGGCCACTAGAATAACATGCATTCATAGGTACATGTGCATGTATTATAAGAATGCTGTAAGAATGAATTTTCCCTCGAGGGTCCACCACTCCATTAGCTAAGCTCTGCAAATGGAGTTACTTATTGGCTCTTTCTAGGAGAGAGGATGCTAAAACTCCTAGCAATTCCAAAATTCTGGGCTTGCCCTGTCAGGGAGACTACAGAGCCAGCCACAGAATAAAACACCCCGGCAAAGGAGAGTATAGCGGCAGACACGGCTTTGGTGGGTGCTGTGGATTCCCAGATATCTTGAGACTACTACAGCGTTGGCGAGAGTTTGAAAAATAACAAACACTCAGGAGGACCCAAAATAGTGACTCGTGAAGACCTTTTTCTCACTTATTTGAGAGATGGTCTTTCACAGCCCCCTTTGGATCCAATCGCTGGCTAAAGATCAACTTTGATGGCCAACCCCCATCCCCAAAATATTCTCTGGTGAGGTCAGAGGGGGAGTGGGAATGACCTCGAGACTCCTGAAGGTAACAGAAACTACTCAGAAAACTCAGACTGCCAGGCTGAGTGAGTTAGGGTGCCCCACTGGCTGCACCCTGGGCCACAGGCTCCCCACTGTGGCGACCTCGGCCTTGCAGCCCTGCTCCCTAACTCTCCAGCAGCCTTCTGACTGCAGAACTCGGTGCTCCTGCTCTATTTCTGTACCTTCTGTGCTAAATGTGCTTGGCTGCCTTTGAAGTGGTTTGGGACTTTATTAAATTCAGAAAAGCCTTTTCTGACTGATGTTAGTGTTCAATTAGTTACGTGAAAGCACAATGTGGGACCACTTTTAATAGTCTTTAATAGACTTTCTTAACATGAGAGGGGGGAAGGGCAGCTTGCTCACTTTAATTGTGTCAAAATGCTGCTGGGGATTTGGTTGGTTAAGGAAAGCATTAGTGGCATTTCCAAGTCACCTTAGGCATGGAGGTGCTGCGGTTTTATGACGAAAACACTACTCTAGGTACTTCTACCTGGGGAAGGGACAGGCAGAGCAGGGAAAGGGATCCAACTAACCTCCTTCCACTTCATTTCCTCCTGAAAGCTGACAACTATCTTAACATGCCTGCCTCCTTCCTTCCGAGCCGAGCATTCACCAGTGTCATCCAGCAACATGTCTGCGAATGGAAAACATCAACAGCCTTAGGCACAAGGGGACAGCAAAGCTGGCTTCCTGACACCCCCGCTGCTTGTTGGCACAGCGGGACAAACCAGGTGTCGGGGTGAGGGGGAACAGGAGTGGGGGGCAGGGGAAGGGGAGAGGGCAGAATGGAGAATGCAATCACAGAACCAATGGTGGACCAACCAAGGAACCAGCAGGCTGACGATGTACCTTGCCAAATGGAAGTGCGAGGGAGAGACTCAACCAAAACAATAGCAACAGCAGCATCATGGATAAAAAATCAAAGCGTCAGCCTCAATATGCTTACAAAGAAAACCTTGATCATGTTCACTAAGTGTTGCGCCAGCCTGGAGTCCATCCTGAAGGCAGGACGATCACAGAGCAAGGCATCACCCACTGGGAGCTGCTATTATGGGGTTGGTATGCCGCATTCAGCTTGCAGGTCAGCCTCTTAAAATGCATCAAACAGAACTCAGCATGGTGGGTGAGGACACCTGAGCTCATGGCTTGGAGAGATCAGGCACTGGAGCAAAGCATGAGAGCAGTCTAACGGCTGGGTTCATGTTGGCAGCAGACGCACACCCAGACACACACACTTCCCAAGTGCACACGCGCCTGCTGTCTCTCCATTTGACCTGTCCATCTGCTTATCCTGGGGCTCTCGCTTGGAGACTGGAGTGCCAGCTGCAGGCCCTGCCCTGCCCCCTGTCCTGTGATGCACTCACCCAGGCTGGTGGACTCTGTGAGGTTCAGGCTGTGCTGGGAGAGGCCGAGGGACTGCCTGGGGGAGGCAGAGAGGGACACTTGGGAGGGCGCCCGGCTGCAGCCGCTGCCTTGAGACTCCGACTTCAGCCGATCATTCTCAGCCTTCAGCTTCTCTATTTCGCTCTGCAAGGTGTACGGGAGAAGCCCACTTATTAGCTGATGTAATGTGAACAAGCCGTTTCCGGAGGAGCGCTGCCAAAGTTCCCTGCAGGAATCCAGTGGGTATCCCGCCGCGATTGAGTAAGTGACACCCTCAGAGAGATTCAGCAGAGCCTTGGCTTCACCACAAGACCCATCGAGCAGGGGCGGGCCCCTCCTTTCAGAAAGGTGGCCTTTGAAAAGACCTCAGAAATGTGCCCCAGAGTCTGCTGCCTGAGTGATCAGTGACAAAGAGCTTTAGAATCTAGGAAGTTTGGGAAACTCTGGGTTGGTAGGTTTCTTCACTGCAGGGCTTTTCAGAGTCTTTACTGAGCTGCTGTGCACGGTGAATCTGAGAGTGGGTAGCATTTGCCAATTTACTCAAGGAGCTTTCCTTCCACAGGGCTCTCACGATATACGCGTCCCACGGAACCTCCTTTGGGAAATGCTGTTCTCCAATGAGTTCTTATTTAGTAGAACCCACAGGGGACAGCATTCTATGATTATTTAGGAAGCTTCCATTATGGTAAAGCATTGATACTATAGCTATAGAAAAGAATGCAGAAAATAACAGTTCAGGAGACCCAAATGCCTTAACCCACGGCGGTAGGTGAGAAGGGCTGTTAAGAGCAAATTTGTAAGAATTCAGACAAGGGCTCTTCCAGCTGCAGGACTGTACAGAAGAGCCTCAGGCTGAGCCCTGAGAGAAGGGTCCAACATGAAGGGGCAGGCTGTCACAGGGGCCGTACCAGCGTGAAACAAATTCCTGGGGCATGCAAAGGGAGCAGTCAGTGGCTCTCCTGGGCTGGTGAGAAGAATCTGGAAAGTATAGTTGGGGGTGGGTGGGAGATTAATAGTGAAAAGGATCCTATAGAAGGCCTTGAAGACCAAGTGAAGGAGCCTGCTCCACACGCAAGAGGTAATGGCAGAGCCACTGAAATTCTCATGCAAAGAACATGGTTACTCTTGTGGCTTGGAAAGACTGGTCTCCTGGAGCAATTTGCGTGAAGGTCTGCAAAAAGAAATAAGCTGATGAAAGGGTCCTGATGACGTCCTTGGGGTGTGGTGAGACCAGCCTGGTGCTCCTTCCTCAACAGCCTTGGGCTCAGTGCAAGCTCCTAGGCGCTCACCTGCATCCTGTTCATGGCTTCCCGCAGCTGGTCAAGCTGGTGTGCAGAGCTGAGGGCTTCCAGGCGGATGTCAGTCAGTTTCATCTCCTTGTCTCTCAGCTCATTTCGGAGCTGCATGACCGTCTCAGCTTCGCTATCCATGCACTCTGAAATTCTAGGAAAGACAAATGATGCTGAAGAAAGCAGCTCTGAGTTTACCTCCTTTGAGTCCTCCACTAAGCTCTGGCCTGCGTCAATCATCGGTTTTGTTCAGCAGTAACCCTGTAAAAGCAGCTGCCCGATGCTCCCTGGAGGTGACACCACCAAAGCACCTGGACAGATTTTATTGCTTCTCCAGCTCTTTCTCTGCAGAACACTGGCAATCAGCATGACTTTGGTGTGGCTTTCAGCAAAATTCCAAAAATCTAGCAGTAAACAGAAGGCTGGGAAAAGGGAGTAGCAAAACCTTTGGGGCTTGAACGCCCCTCAAATGTGTACACAGCTGGGCCCCTATAAAGACACCATGCAGCCCTTGAGATTTAATCCTACTCTGAGAAGCAAGGTCAATTGTCTGTTTTAAAGATTAGACACTCCAAGTTCAGACAGCTGAAGGGTCATTTTTACTTGCCTGAAAGGGGGAAAAATCCTAAAGCTATAGATAGAGAATCTGTATCTGGTCACATTCTAAAACCAATTCCTCTGAAAGTGTCTAGAGAGAGCAACTTTTTTTTCCTCATGCTCCACACTGCTTGTAAAGCTCATGGCAATAAAGAGAAACATCGTCAGGTAGTAAAAGACCGATGTGATGTGGAAGCCGAAGTTTTATCTGAAAACTCTGTAATAGGGGGTGTGAGTGACTTCCCCTTCCAGCTATAACCAGATCAAGGGGACCCTAGAGTCCTACTGAGGCTTTCTTAAGAGGCGGTCCCTTCCTGGCTGGGGTCCTTATTTGATCACTTAGGTTTGCTCTTCAAATACTTGGCAAGTCAGCACAAAGGGACGGTCACAGCCACGATGAACTGCTATGTTAGAAAACAGAGTTCTGTTTAGGAAAAAGTTCAGCTGATTTCAAAGATCATAGGGTCTGGGGTGAGGGTAATCCAGAACAGAATGCTTTGACATTTCTTGGACTGATGATAGGAAAAAAAAAAAAAAAGAAAGATTCCCCCTACCACCCCCTCCACTGCCTAGGCTCATAAAGTTACAGAACTGAAGCTGATTATTTCTGAAAGACATGGTGAGCATGTGGTCGCAGAAATAATCATGAGAGCCCGCTCTCCAAGACCCAAGTATGGTTCTGGGGCCAAAGAAAACCTGACCTGTAAAACTGGTGAAGGGTGTGGAAATGCTAATTGCCAAAAGAAAACCATTTACAATTGCTGAAAGAGATATAATTGTATTTCAGGGGCAAAAGGGACTAGGAAAAAAATGTAACACCTCAACAGCCAAATTTTTTGTTGCTATTTTTTTTGACCTGTGTCTGAACTGTTGTGATTTGAGAGCTACAAAGAGTAAAAACCACCTCTCCCAGTTTTAGAAGAGTTGTCAACAGTCAAAGAAGCTTCTCTACTTCAAATTCCTCTGAAATCTGCAATGGATTCCTAAAGATGTTATGCTTATTCCCATCTTATACCTTTAAGAAACTAAGTCCAACAGATCTGGGACTAAAAGAACTAGAGACACAGAAATGCCTTTAGAATTCAGATCATCCTCTTCCTCCGCTCCACCCCCCCCACCCCCACCCCAGTTCCATGGCTTTCTGTGCTCTGAAAAGCCTGTGGTTTCTAAACTTTAGCTGTACAGTCATGCCTTTTTTTTGGGGGGGAGGGGTTGGGAGGTTTGCAGGGGAGGCTCGCAAAAACTGGTTTTTTCTTGAGACAGAGGACCATGGTCTCTTGGTGTAAATGAAGTGTAAAGTCAGAAGAAAATTCCATTTTGACTCGGTCTTAGCCAAACTATGTCCTGCACAGGTCTTGAAAGCTCCAATTCACTGCAGAGAAGAGTTGGCTTGGTTCACACTGGCACTCAGGTCTCCCAGCACTCCAAGGCAAGGCATTAGGTTCCAGTCTCCTTCACACTGTGCCTTTTCCCCTGAGAGTACTTCCTCAGCACCTACTTCGTGGAGTAGTTCACAAGTTTACTTTGCAAAGCTTGGCCAAGTGATGACTGGACATACGGAAGGCAAACTAAAATGGAGTTTATGTTGGGAGCAACTGCACTAAGAGAAGAAGGCCGGGCTGTGCTGTCCCGGGATTGGCTAGTTCTCAGAAACAGCGATAGCAGGTAACGTCATCTCTCCTCAACAGAGATGATGCTAGCCTCTATCCTGCTGCCTAAGACAGCCTCCTCCCTCGGTTCCTTCTTGCACTAAACTGTCATGTCACCAATCATGGGATTGCACTCAGCAAGTTACCCTCTGCATGGCTGCTGGCTCCTCCAGGGTCAGAATTCTTAGCTTCATTCTAGTGTCTATTCACACCGATCAACCTTGATGACGACTTACTGAACACAGAAGCCTCTGTGCTGGGCATGTGAAACGAATTACCTCATTAACTTGGTATACTAACTCCGGGAAGAGGTGCCATAATTATCTCCACTCTAAACACAGGGAGGTAGAGAGACATAGGGAGATTAACATGCCCGTTATAAACAACAGGGTCAGGATTACACCTGACAGGTCTGCTCAGAGTCCTGGCTCCTGACCTGCGTCCAACAGGCACCATAAGCTTGACCACTTCGTAGAAAATGTCCCAAAGCAACGTGGTGTGCATTTTTCCCTCCCAGGTCCCTAACGCACCATCCCAGCAGATTCCCGTGGTCCTGCCCAGCAGGCAGGGGTGGCATACCTAATTTTAAACGCCATGAGTGTGGGAAATGCTGCCTCCCCACATGGCCATTCCTTTCGCCCACGGGGTAGGGTATTTTTTTTTTCAGTCCGATTCCTCTGCCTTTGGTTTCTTCTTTGAACTCCCTCACATCTAGATTTGCACATTCTTACAAACCCTTCAAGGTTGGAAATAAGCATTTGCTCTCTGCCCACCCTTTGGAGAGCTAGACCAAAAACAAACATCTCCAGTGTCCATGGATGCTGTGGAATGTCAGAAAAGGGCTGGGGAGCCAAGAGTCTGCCCCACCCAATCCCTATGGGGAAAGCGGTTTGGAGGGCGAGTTCTCGCTATGGCTGCTGGGAGTTGTATACAGCCGGGGCACCGTCCCTCTCTTCCTCCAACTTGGCTGCCCAGCAGCACTTGGCTCAGTTCCCACTCCCTCCTCCAAAGCTGCTTCTCGCTGGTCCTGAGTTTCTTCCCACCTTTCTGGCTGCTCTGCTTTCTGAAACTCAAGGAGCAGACCTCCCAGAGCCTCATCCTCGCCCCTCTGGGCCTTCTCCCTCTCATTCACCCTCTTGGAGAATCTCTCCAGCCTCCCAGCTTGCAACTCCACCTCTGCACTCACACTGCCCAAATTATGCCTCCAGGAATGTCAGGCTGGCTGACAAACTTCACATGGTTGAAGCAGAACTCCTGATCCCTACCCACCCAGAAGCACCCCAGGACTCAAGTTGCAAATTTAGAAATTTATAAGGGTTTTACCTGCTTTTCCCTTCACACTTTACATCATTGTGCTCATCCTTTCTTCTAGGATATACCTTAAGTCCATCAAGCACTCACCATTAGCATCATCCTACTTAGCACCCCTCCACTCTTGCGCCCTAATATTCCTTACACTATACAAAGAACAGACAGATGATTGTGAAACTTTCATTCAGATGATCTCATATTCCTGCTTAATTCTGCAACCTCTGCACTAAATCAGATGCAAATTCACTGACTTCATAGCCTCACATGTTCTAGGTCTCACCTCTACTCAAGGTCCCCCGTCACTCTCCTACCTGCCCAACATGAGGCAGCCACACTGGCCATCCTTTTCTTTCTCAGACATACCAGCTGTTTCCACCTTAGGTTAGTTACTCATGCTACTGATTTCTTGGGTCAAGAAGGCTGCCTGCTCACTGTGAGGCTGGGTGGCAGATGCCACCACGTGTTCACTACAGTCTTCTTCCTTCCCTCCTGGACACGCCGATGTCATTTCTCCCCTTGCAGATGGCATGTCACCGAGTGCCTCTTACTGGATTGTCAGAAGAGGTGATATGCATCTCTTCCAGGCCTGACCTGTGAAACTCTCCTATAGGATTCTCTGTGCTCTCTCCCTTCCCCCACCTGCTGGCAGTCACCCAGCCGGGGACTTAGGCCCTGTGGGATGGCTGGTCCACACATGGGAGGATCCTCAGGGCCTGCGCCCTACACAGCAGGCCACCTGCTGACTGGAATACCATCTGTATTGGGGTTGGAGTTAACCAGAAATACTGTCACGTGGAAAGTCACAGAGCTCCAGTTTGTTACAGGAGCTCATGTAACTGACTAGAACTGATCTGTGGTTCCTTCCATCATCGAGATCTCAGCTGAAATGTCACCTCTTCAGAGGGGCTTTTCCTGACCACCCTGCTCCTTGGGGTCCTTTGTTTTGCTTTCACCAGACTGGATTGGCTAGTCCACACTGCTGTTTTACTTCACAGCTTTCACCCTTAATGCTCTCTGATTTTTCTATTTTACTCAGACTTTTTGTTTAAGATCTGTCTCACCCTGTGGTGTTGGGGCCACCGAAGCTGGAACTTTGTCTTGAACGCTGTTGGGAGGTGACTGTCAGAGAGCAGAAGCCCTGAAGTACTCTGAGCTTTACCAGTGTCATTTCCCCCCAGTCCTGAATCCTTCAGGGTAGGAATGTGGTCAACATCTTCTTTGGTCTTTTCAGAACATCTAGATAGTGGCAGTCCAAATATGTTGTTATAGAAAAGGCTCAAGTCAATGAATAAAGACTAGATGGAGTTTCTTGTTCTTCTCCTCAGGAAACAACTGGATTGGGATGCTCTGGGATGATGACAGTGTAAGTCACAGACAACCTACCCTTTGCTGACCTCTGAGGCAGCCAAGGTCAGACAGGACTCATGCTCCCCATCACTGGCCTAACCCTTCAAGCAAGAACACGGGGCACTGGCGGGGTACTGCAATCTCAGCCTCAGTGCTCCTTTCCCTTCCCCCGTTCAGGTTTTTATCCTCACCAATAATGGAAACATACCCACAGCCACTCTCTGATCAGGGTGCTCCTCAAGAGAAGAGGAGCTGCTAATCTAATTAAATGGAGACCTCGGCAGGGCCATGTTTCATTTGTGGGTGAGCTCCCTGCTCAGTTCCCTCTCTTCCACTTCCTGTCTTCCATGTTTCCATGTATCAGGTCTACAAAGATCTAGCTGATTGGCTCACACTTCTTTTATCCACCTGGTAAGCTGACCTTTTGAGACACCTGTGTAGGCTGCTGTCTTCAGTGGCTGGCTGAGTAAACAGACTGAGGCTGACTCCACAGACCTGCCTCCTGAGAGTGAAGGAAGACGAAACAGGAGGAGGCCCTTCATGCACAGTATCTGACGGGGACCTCACAAGAATCCAGGAAATGCACATCATTAACCCTATTGTGGCGAGTGAGGAAACAGGTATCTGTGGCCAATGAGGAAACTGTGGCCAATGAGGAAACTGAGGTGTCTCTCCCCACTCCCTTGGCTAACCCTAGCTCAGTGGCTGTTCTGACCCCAGCTACAGCAGCCCTTTTGTCCCAGGCACCATTTCATTTTGTGGATAACTTGAGGACTTGAGCTCCAGGTCTTTTTCATTCTTGGCTTAGAATACCAAGATATTTAAAGGAATTTGGGGGCCTCCGTGGTGGCGCAACGGTTAAGCGCTGCGCTGTGGAGCTGTTGGCAGCAGCAGAGATGCGAGTTTGACACCCGAACAGGGAGATTCCCACATGGCGCGGCAGACCTCTCCTGCCTCGCCCGCTGCTCCCCTCAGCAGAGTATTTCCGTCGATCTTCTGTTCTGCTCCCCATTCTGTCTCTGGGGAACCCTCTCGCTGCCCCAGCTTGTATGCAAAAATAAATAAATCTTTAAGAAAAAGAAGATAAAGGAATTTGGACCTTCAGGACAGGAACAATCTTTCTTACTGCTGCAGGGAGCCAGCTGTGCCCCCCCATTTGTGCCTCCATTTGTGTCCCCATTTGTCCATCCCAAGCTATTCCTGCCCTGCTCTTGCCTCTAGAATCTAGGTCTAGTTTTTACATGGGGCATGGGACCATCTCCCTATGCCCCTACCAGATCAGTGGGTAATCAGTAGAGCTCATGGGGGGCTGGACAGGCAACCTCTTATGGAACTAGCAGCCAAGGGGACTAGCACTTAAACCAGTGCCAAGTGAACAAACTCATGTCACATTGAACAGAATGAACTGTGTTTCCAAAGAGATCTGTAAAAACTGATTCATTTAAAATTTACTAGGGAAGCTCATTTTATGAAATATAGACCTTTTGATCAAGAGAATTGTTACTGTATCCCTTTAATTTTTTAAACTTCCACTTTCTGAGTCCTGACCTCAGAGTATAAGCCAAATTTTGGTCAAAGGATAAAAATGCAATCTCTATGAACCATAATTTCAGCAAAACTTGATGATACTCATAACACCCGTCCCCCCCTCAGCAAGATGGTTCTAGCTCTTTCATATCCATTTATTTTGTTCAATCCTTAGGGTAGGATAAGTACATACCAACCATTATCCCAGTGTGACAAATAAAGCAGAAGAAACAGAGAGGCTAAGTAATTAGCCCAAGATCAGCCAGCTAATCATCCATACTGACACTAGAACAAAAACCTGTTTCCTATCTCTTTCCATCTCCCCAGCCCTAAAACACCAAAAGAACAGTACAGTCCTAGAAAGCAAAACAGAGCCTCTACAGCCCTAGAGGAGCAGATAAACCGAACAGGGTGTCTGGCCATTCTTATTTGAGAGGGCTCCTAGGAGCCCAAGATGTCGTCTGACCCCAGCAGACAGACTTACAGAGAGTTGGAGTGGGAATTTCTCAGCAGTGGAGTGGACCCCGCAGAGCCATTGTGTGGTAACTTTGGTGAGGAAGGCAAAGAAGAATCTGTCATCTCCTCAATGTCCGAATGTGAGGACGCCGACTTCGGGGACTTCTTCTTCCCGAAAGCTTGCTTGAAGGAGCTGCGTAACTGAACACACAAGACCATCAGCCTGGCAGGGGCTGCAACTGAAACTCAGGCCTTGGCAAGCCAGAAACATGCAGACCACAGAGCAGTTAATACTCCCGAGATTGCCCCCCAACCAAAGAAAGAGGTTCCCAACAGCTCTCTCAAATCAGTGCATTAAGGGAGGAAGAGTTATCTGGTGCTGACAGCTCAGGGACTGGACCTGTGGGGAACATTCCATGCCTACTCTTGGTTCAAGACTAGATGCCAACAGCGAGACAGAGCCTGGCTCAGCAGACAGATGTTGGAGTATGAGGTTATACGGCAACAAAGCGGGATGCTCAGACACAGTAACGGATGCGGGTGAGGTTAGTCGTATCAGTGGATGGGTTAGCTTGGTATCTGATATTAATGTTGGTCTTGCTTACCTCATTGACCTGCCAGAGAAAACGTAAGCAAAAATGGGGAGGGGGAAGGAAAAAAGACAATTTTTAACAGAGAAAGCCAGTGATAGGGATAGCTTTGGACTTTTCAGACATGACATGGCTTATAATAAATAACACACACAGTGGAGGTTTCCAGGAGGATCATGAATCTTTTAAAGCATTAAGGGCTTTTGCCTCCATGATGAAAGAAAAGGAACCATGGGTCTGGAAGTCCATGACACTCTAAGTTCTTCTAACTTCCCTGTTTGGTTGAAAAGATTGCCTCCACCTCCTTGTAGCTCTCACTCTTTTCTTGTCTCTCTTATCAGTCATCTATGCCTTAACCTTTTTTGGGGGGAGGGGTTGGGGGTCTTCTTGTCTCAGCATGGGTAGCTTTACTGCTGCACTAGTCCCAACATGATTGTTTATCTCCTTAATCTATGTACGTAGAATTCCTACTGTCCTTGTACACATGTGAGATAACATATGCAAGGAATTAGCCACCTCACTGTTACTCGACAACAAAAAGGAGGCTATTTTAAAGAAATTATTAATCATACTGGGGAAAAAGTTTTTTTTTTTTTAAGTCATTGGGAAATTCAGAAAATGGGCCATTGTGGATTAATGGGTTTTTTCTTCCATCACTGTTTCATCCATAGCTGCAGGTCCAGCTTATACGTAAATCTAGATCCCATTACTCTCCCATTCCTACTTATGAGGAGATTTTCATAAAAACAGAAGAATCTGGCATATAAGCCCTCAACCTAAAGCCTAGCTTCTATGAGGTAAAATGGCAGGTGGAAGCAAGGAGTACAAACATCAGGCAGAACTGAGTTTTGGGGTTATCTGAGGACACCAGCTATCCATCCTCCCCAATTTCACTGACAAGCGTTGTCTTAAAGCAAAAGACATAAGTTTTATTTCTTGAAAAAAAAAAATTGGATAGTGACTATTTTTCAGAGAAAATAATTCTCTTATCACCTTGATTATGTGACGGATATTAGAAACAGCAAGAAGAGTTAATCCTACTTGTTTAAGTCATAGTAAATGCACTGATCAAAAGCTATTAGGAAAAAATTAACGGAAAAGCTTAAAGGAAAAATTTAATCAGAATTATGAGAGGGTCGCAGCGAGGTGACCTCCCCTGCAAGTCATCAGTAACCCAAATTCTTCAATCCTCAACTCCATCACTAGACCTCGCCACCCATCCAAGATAACACAGAATGAGTGAGAAGTGTATGGAACAAACAAAGACACCGAAGCCACGATGGGAACATGGTGCTGTCAGCATTCACAGAGGAGACTCTGAGCACTGGCCAACGTGAGGACAACGCGGCACACCCTTGCTCCGGAGCTAGGGAGCAACACATGTGAACTGGATGCCAGTGTCTCAACAGCAAAACTTAAAAGCAGGTGGGAAAAGGGGTAGAATTTTTCCAAGAGAACAGGAAAACTGTTCAAAAAACCATTGTACAGGAAGTCAAGTAGCTCATTGGGATTTCCAGAAAGATGGACAACACTTCTCTGCAGATTGGGTCTAGCCACTTGCCTCCAGTGAAGTAGTATATGACATTCTGAAGCTTTTATTTACGGGCTATGGTCAAACATTTTTCAGAGATGGGTGATTTAATGCTGCTATGGGCAGCTGTGTAACTAAATAAGTAGATAAGGATTATGGCTAATGATGGGATAATGAGTAACAGACACTCCAAAAAATACTGAGGAATTAACTAAGAAGAAACCACTTAAGAGTAGCTTCGCTCTAGTACCTGGAACTCTGTGGCCAACACAGGATGAGGAAGAAATGACACATATGAAATGGAAGATGAGAACTCACACAAAGTCTCATGAAACAGAAAAACTTCAAGGGATCCGTGATTTCATAAATCCTAGTGTTTGGCAGGTACAGCACTGATTTGGATAGAAACCTCTCCACAAGCCACATCTTTGGGTTTGTCCCCAAAGGTGACATGTCCTGAGATTAAGAGTGAGCCTGGGCTTTATCTGGGGGGATGGTGTTTCCAAAGCAGACTCTGTTAGCAGAGTCTCTGGATGTGCACTCACCCAGTTCTTCCTCTTCTTTTTCTTTGAATCGCTCTCAATGTTGCTGCCCACACTGGAGTGGCTGGTGGCGCTGTTGATGCTGGACACGCTGTCAGAGGAGTGCTGCCTGCGGATGCGCAGGTCTGCAGACTGGGTGCTGCCATTTCCTGGAGGCCCAAGGCAGGAGATGAGCAAGGCGATGAGCAGCGCTGCCTGAGCCCTGCTCTTTCCCTGGGAGTAACCTTACACCCACACACCCAAGAACCACCGGGTGCTTCCCTGTGGGCGTTACTTTCTGTTCCCTGCTGCTGGTTTTTAAGGTTCTCGAACAGGTGGATGCTACGCCTTCTTTGGGCCATCAAAGAAGAGCTCTCTTTCTTCCCACTTAACAAAACAGGAGTCTGTGGAGACTCAGAATTCCTCTAGCGCCAGCTCTCTGAAGCTTTCGTTAGGCACCAAACTGTGTATATGAATTGTGGCAGCAGTCACCTGTGTGGTCAGCCATCCCTTCTTTTGCTTCCCTAGCCTTTTGCTTTGCTACATGTGTTGTTCCCTCTTTCTAGAATGCTCTTTTCCCTCTACTCTGCCTTGTCAGCTCCTGCCAATCCTTCCCACTTCAACTCAATCACTACTTTTCCAGGAAACCTGATACCTGCCACTACAGTGATACCAGAAATAACTCTGCCTGAAATGACTGTGATGCGGAAACAGAGTCTGCAGACAGTCTTCCTACAGTGCAGAACTACACTCAAGCCCAGTCTTCGAGAAGCACGGGTTTCAGAGACAGAGAGACTGACATATAAACACATTTCTGTATTTTCCTTTTCTGTGACCTCAGGAAATAATCTTGGCTCTGTAACTCAGTGTTCTCATCTGGGAACTGGGAACTGGGAAGACCAGTATCTTACCCATAAGGTTGTTGTAGAAAGGAAACGAGGTAAGTAATTAAAACATAGGGTGTAGTGTGTAGAACACAGTGAGTGTCCCACTAATGTCAGCTATCACTATTCCTGCTCTGATTACTGTTAATACTACTGACACAGGAGGAAACGCATCCTCATGCCTACATTCACCGCCCTGAGAGAGAGACAAAGACAAAGCAGTTCACTTAGAATACTTTCCTGGACAAATAAGAAATGGACCCATTTCGATTTACCTTCGCATATCAATCTGTAAACACCAAAGTGCTGCGAAGCACTCTGACACTTGGCCAGTCTATTGAGAAATGTATTTTCTTCCATTTTTGAGATACACTGAGAAGAGGGTGAGCTGGAATAGCTATTTCCCTCGAGGCCAGAAGTAACTGGACTATGAGTGTCTGGCCAGGTCTGCCTGGACCTGTCCACGGACACGGGTACCCTATCTCTGCCAGGGAGGTTGCACCATACACTCAGGAGACGGCTCGAAGGGCAGGCATGTGGTTGGCCTGAGGCTGCTTCTCCTCCTTTACCTTTGCAGTTGAGCTCCGGTGTGTTAATGACTCCATTAATGGCAGCCTGGGCGGCTGCGTTCTGTTTCTTCAGCAGCTCAATGGTTTTTCTTAATTCATTCAGTTCTGAATCCTGAGGAACAGAGCAAAATACTGGTCACCCTAAATCATTCTTCATAGTTCAACTGAGATCCAATTCAGCTTCAACCGAGGAGGGTGGGTCGTGAGGATTTCCACAAAACCTGTGGAAATTCCATGACACCTTTACTGGATCCATTAGCTGACACCCTTAGTTGGATCCATTTTGAACTGGCCTATGTGGCTCATGAAGGCAGTAGAAACAGACTAAGAGACCTGTTGCCAGTGCAGTTACCACCACTCAATCTAGGTCCCACTGTGACTCAAGTGACCTAGTCTTAATAGTTCAACTCTTAACAGTTCAAGAAGTATATTGAAATATTTACAATTACCTGAAATGAAGGAGAATATTTTTAGGTTTGCTGATAACTCTAAGAATGGAGGGGAAAAAAGCATCCTTTCTGCCTTACCTTCTGCTCAGCTGTCATGGTCAAACTCTGGAGCCTGATTGTCATGTTTCCGAGACTCTGTTCGAAGGCTGCCACCAGATGAGCCTGGGGGAAGACAGCCTGAGTTACGCCACCTTCTAAGTACAGAATGGCTACAGCGTGCTGGCAACTGAAAACCCAAGTCCTCATCAGGACAACGTGAGTTAGCCCCTGACCGCTTCTTCAGCCTCTTCAACCCCATGTCCCACCACTACTTGGGATCCAATGCTCTAGTCTTTCATGTCCTCACACACACCACTGTGACTTTCCACTCAGCATTTATGCAGGCTTTCCTCCCTGCCTAGAATGTTCTTCCCCATAACTGCCTCTCTCTCTTTAACTAATTTTTACATATGCTTTTCAAGAGCTCTCAGCTCATGCCTTCATGATAACCCCAGAATGGACTGGTTCCCTCATATTCACTCTCAAAAGCACACTGGAGTGCTGATATATGCTTTGTGGTATCACAGTCAAGAATACACGTAGGCTTGAGATGGATGGTTCCTGTCTTTCCTCTGGTTCATTGCAGGAAGACCTTTGGTCTGCCAGGTGCCAAGTTTACCACAGATACTCATATTGATTGAGCACATTTGTCGAATGAATGAACAAAGTGGTTGACATATTTTGCTTGTTACAATCCTGGCTAATAAGAACTATGGAAAGGCCCATCTGCTACCTCCTTGGAGAAATATTCCCCTAGGAAGTTATGACTTTCCCCAGAGCTCCCTTGCAACTTCTGTATACTTCTGTGAGAACACGACATCAGATGCACCATGGTTTCATAGGCTGATAAGATATTTTAAAAATGCTGTCAACTACAATTAAAATATGAATACAACTTTAAGAGATGAGAAAAAAATGTGAAACAGAACTGTATTACAGAATTGAGAAATTTGATGTCTTTCTGCTGACCACCTTTTCTGCCAACCTCTTCAAGGGGACGATGTAACTTTGTGTCTCAACACTTAGCCTTCTTATGGCACTCAGAGCAGTACATTATGTGGAATATTAGTTGCTTGGCTGAGGAAGTGTTTTTGCAAGCTCAAGAAGAAACCGCATCTGCTTGAAGAAGCCCAAGATTGTGTTTTGCTGGTAATATTATGAAAACCAAGACTAAAGAATGGCTAGGTCATCTAATCCTATTGGATATGGTTTCTTCATCTATAACGTCAGAACAACATCTATTTTCCTCCTAGGACTATTATGCATATTAAATGAAACAACATAAGGGAAAATGTAAATTGTCATGGAATTGCAGAACAGGAATGGACATGGTGGGGAAAGGTAGAGGCATGGGAAGAGAGTGCCAAAGATGGAGAGAGGGGTGGACACGCAGAGGGATCCAGCAGAGGGTGTCTGCATGTGGTAAGAGAAGAAAGATTTGATTGTGCTGTAAAATTTCTAGAAGATGGCTAAAGCATATAGAAAGAATAGAAGCAGGATAGCAAGGAGCTGGGGGAGGAGCTGTTGCCCTGGAGTATGAGGAGGGCCAGTGGACATTTTAATTAAAGGAGAGATTTGAGGGTTGAGTCAGAGGCCTCTGTCATTAACTTCATCAAACAGAGAGTGTATAGGATAAGACATCTCCAGAATCCGCAGTTTTTTACTCAATAGCCATGGGAGTTGGCTGTTGTAGTAATGAAGTACTTGTAATTAAAATGTTAAGTGGAATAAGCCATTCTCTTTCTGATTGCATACCCTCACTGTTAAAAATTGCAAAAATGCCTTTGCATTTTAACATAAGGGGATATGTTTTAGTTTGTCCTGGAGAATGCAGCAAAACCAAAGCCAATCCATTGGAGACCGTCACAGAGTGGAGGAAGGAACCAGCCAGGACAAGGATATTGAAAAGAACAACTGCTAGCTTTGCATTTCAAAGGAACGACAAGGTTACATTTAAATGACTGAACTTCTATTTATTTTATTATGTGTTGGAGGGCCACCCATGATTCTATTTGTCGGCATTCATATTTCCTATTCAGCTACAAAGACATGCAGACTGCTACTGAGAAAGTGTTTTTGCAAGCGCAAGAAGAAACCACATTTGCCTGAAGAAGCCCAAGATTGCGTTTTGCTGGCAAGTGAGAGGGTTGAGTGAGCGTCATGAGGGCAACTATGAAAATAGGGCTGTAAGGCTGTCGAGCCTGGTCCAGAGCCACACGGTGGGCCTCCTCACCCAGCTCCATTCTTCCCAGGGAAAACAAACACGAGTGGTAGAAAAACACCCAGAGAAGGTGGCTTTGAGGAGTTTGTCCTAGAAAAACAAACACAGCTTGGCTTGTGAGAAAGATGGCAGACAATAAAACACGTTAGCACTGCCAGTGGTGTGTGGTAAGACTAAATATTTACTTTAAAACAATACTAGAGTCGATGGCTTTTGTGAGGAGCAAAACACACGTGTGGGATGATAATAATAGTGGAAGGGATCTTATCCTGACTCTTCTGGAACAGAGTGGAGTACCAAATGGTCCAGTGTGAGGTTTCTTGGGGTGTCATTGCAGGAACTAACCCAAGTTCACTTATAAGTAAATTAATTATATTTTACGATTAATCAGGGGCAGCAATCGACGGTTCTGATTCTTAACTAGAAGCATAGCTCAGATCACTTGGGAGAAGCGTTTCTGTCAAACCTCATATATCTGGATTAGACCCAGGAGGCCCAAGCTCATGGAGTCTGGGGTGGGTTCTGGATTCAAATGTTTGCATCTAAGTTACCAAGATGAAGACTTGACCCACAGAAGAATCCCTCAGCTGTTTCCATTTAAATAGGACCTAAGGCTCAAAACTTAGATCTCATATCAGTTTCTGATGTTTTTTTGATAGTGTTGCTGGTCAGGAAGAGGCCAAGAAAATAAAGAAGGGGCCTCCCTGGTGGTACAATGGGTTAAGTCACAGCACTATGAAGCTATCTGCAGCCACTGCAACAGAGAGTTTGATCCCTGGCCAGGGAGCTTCCCACATGGCGCAGCAGACTTCTCCGGCCTCGCTCGCTGCTCCCTTCAGCAGTGTATTTCAGTAGATCCACCTGTTCTGCTCCCCACTCTGTCTTCGGTGAATCCTCTCAGCATCCCACACCTCTGGCCTACACCCCAGTTCTTCTATGCATAAATAAATAAATCTTTACAAATAAGAAGAAAAGAAAGAAGGATCACAAAACACACAATGGCCTCATAGGTTTGGGTTCTGCAAAAAATTGGAGATTTCCATAAATGTGAGAGGGTTAGAAGAATAAATAATAGCACAGCTGCCAATTACTGAGCATAGTTAAGGCCAAGCACTGTGCTGGGCACTTCACGTGCAGACTTAAAAGAAAAACCATTTCCTTGAGTAGAGTCAGACTCAAGTCAGGAGTTTCGTGAACAATAACCCCAAGTTTGCAATTCACTCAGAGTACTGACTGTGTTACCTGGTCCAAGGAGGACAACCTCTTGAAGTCACTTTCACTTTGCAGCACGCTGGAGGGCATGCAGGTTGCTGTGGTCTCAGACAGGGTAGGCCCAAAGCCTCTACCCAGAGATATCCCAGCACCTGCCCAAACCTCAGTCTAGCTTCTGAGCTTCAGCCCTCATCGCTCACAGCTCTGCAACAAGTTCCTTTACAGACTAGACTGGGCTGACAGGGTGGCTGCTTTTCCTCTGGCCCTGCTAATCCTATAACCACACCACAGTGAGGTAGCATTCTAAGAGCAAATGTAATTGCCTCACTCACTGCTCTGCTTAAAAGTCACTGATGGGATTCCAATAGCTTCAGTAGGAAGCCCAAATTCTCCACCTAACAACCAACACCCTTCACGAAGTGACCCGCTTCCCTCCACACTTTAATCTTCCCTCCACCCCTTCTCCCCTCACACCCAAGCCAGAGGTTATAATTACACTGAGCTACTTAGTTCCCAAACACACCAGGATCTTCCACTTTGGGTTTTTGCATAAATTATTCTCTTTTGTTAGAATGCTATCTTCCTTACAGATCCTTTCCTACACAGCATTCATCAGACATCACCTCCTCCAGGAAATCTTCCCTGACTTCCCTCCACCCCACAAAGACTGAGTTAAATCCTCCTCCTATGTATTCCCACAACCTCCTCTCTTTATCTCTTATCACGTTACAACAAAACTTTTTTTCTCTTTCTGCTGTACCAGAGATAGAATACTAAGATGACAGTGACCGTGCTTGCTTTGCTGTTGAATTCACAGTGCCCCGGGGCATAGTTGGCGCTGAAACAGATGTGAATTCAACTGGCTGGCAATTCTTCCTGAACAGGTAATTGTGTTTATTATAATTACAGAGCAGCCAACTATTTATTGTGAAGTCTGAGGTATTTTTTTTCCCCTCCCCAGATGAAAGTGTTCAGAAAGAGGAAAGAAAGCTAACATTTTACTGAGTACTTCATATACGATCATGTGACAGCCCCCATTGCACAGACAAGCAAATTCAGGCTTGGAGGGAGGCTAAAGAATTTGCCCAAAGCATAGAGTCAGTCAGTGTCCTAGCTACCCTTCACACACATGAAGCACAAGCCTGTGTTCTTGTGATTACGCTGTGCTGCTGCTACCTTGTTTGGGGGGTAGGGGCTGGGAAGGCTGCTTCCCCTCCTGAGGGCCACCACCTGGGGTCTGTACTCACATTTGCTGTCAGCTGGGTGGTCAAAGCCGAAACCTTCTCCTGGGAGGCATCCAGCTCCCGCCGCAGTTTTCGAATCTAAAAACAAAGGACAAAGTTATTCGCTTTGGGAGTCCATGGCAAGGTGGAGCTGGCAGAATAACTGATGATGGTGAAAGAGCAAACGCAACCACCAAACTCTTACCTCTGACTGGCATTTTTCTTCTGGCTGTAAAGAAAACATAAGGGAAATTAGACCAGTTGAGAAACAAAGAACACTACTGTCCTGCCTTTCGGGAATGCCATATTTGGATACTTGGAGCAATCTTGAAGATTTACTGGCTTATTTTCTGCTGCATTTCTCTGGATAAACTAGTTTGATTAAAATGACCAAAAGAAAGGCCAAATGCAAATTATTATGATTATCAGGAAATTAAGAAGAATTAGAAAGACATTCTATTGAGGGGAAACCCTCCCTTCCCTACCCCCTTCTCCCATGTGGAGATGGTGAAAGGAGTAGGTACTAAGGAAAAAGTGTGTGAGGGGTGAGCCAAGGTAGGGTTGTCAGATTTAGCAAATAAAAACACAGGACACTCAGTCAAATCAGAATTTTTTGAAGTTGAAGTACATCCCATGTAATATTAGAGATTTACTTGTTAAAATATCACTATTAATCTGAATTTCAAATTTAACTGGGCGTTCCAGCAACCCGGGGAAAAGAAAGGAGTGCTCATAGGTTAACTCTGCCTCAATTTTCCTCCCATTTGCAGGGTGCTGCAGCAAGAGCAGCAACAGGACGGGGGCTGGGAACTCCTATCAGCTAGCCTGGTGACTCCCCGCCTGCTGCCCCACCTCGAGTCCCTCTATTACCTGTGGCCCTGGGGAGTTAGAGCGAAGCCTGTGAACCTTCTTACTGGCAGAGGCTTCCATGCTTCCCTGTCTGTGATGACACAGCTAAATGCCAGCCAGCAACTAAAAGACCAACTCTCTCCTCCCATAGGGGAAGCCACATGGGTTGAAGGAACCTGCTGCAGGGGGATCCTTTCTTTCTCTCTCCTCAGGTTCCCTGGGGGCTCATAAAAGAAGGCTCCTCCCACATTCTTGGAAATGTTTTAAGTGTTTCTTCCTGCCCTGCTCTCCACCCTACCTAACAGCCAGGTAAGTGAGTGAAAGTCAGTATGGACACTATTTTGTCCTTGGGGCCTCACCCTGTGTCCTAAGCCAATTTTACTATTGATAAGCCCATTATTTTTTTTTAAAGATTTATTTATTTATACATACAAGCTGGGGTACAGGCCAGAGGCGGGGGACCACGAGAGGATTCACCAGAGACAGAGCGGGGAGCAGAACAGGCAGATCAGAAATACACTGCTGAGGGGAGCAGCGGGCGAGGCAGGAGAGGTCTGCCGCACCATGTGGGATTCTCCCCTGCCGGGTGTCAAACTCGCATCCACAGCGCAGCGCTCAACGGCTGCGCCATCAGGGAGGCCCCAACCCCCATTATTTTTTAAGATCAGGATCTGACTCTTGTGTCTACTTCTCTACTAGTTCAGAATGCAGAAGAATATGATTCTTTAGATCCAAAAACCCCACCCCAGTCAGCCTGGGCAGGTGGGTGGCTGCTTCCTGTCTGATGACCCTTCACCCACTGATCTCTACTGCTCTCACTTCTGACCCAGCCAAAGAACCCCCCTCCCTCTTGGTTGGCATCTAACAATAGCGTTAATTTTTAGGTATACTGGGGACAAATAATTTAATCCTCACAGTAACTCCATAAAGCAGGTTTTTGTTTGCAGTTATCCTGAGGCCTAAAATCTTGCCCAAATCACCCAGCTAAGCAATCTCCTCGGGAAGATTGGGGGAAACACTCTCGGGAAGTTGGGGGATATCCTTAGGACCCACTCTTTCCTTCCAGATAATATTTATCCAATTGTTCTCTTTGTCCAGTTGTCCACCCATTCATCACCACCTGCCAAATATTTATTGATTTCCTATTATGTGCTGGGCACTGTTTTAAAAACCTGGATATAGCTGTGAACATACCCCCGTCCCTGACCTCATGTTGCTTATGTTTTGGCAATAATAGCTTGCATTTACTGAATTTTACCATGTTCCAGCAACCGTTGCAAACACTGTATAGTCATTACAACTTTAATCCACCTAACGACTCTTTGAATAGGTACTAATAATGTCTTTTATTTTGCAGATGAAGAAACTGAGAAGCAGAGAGATTAAGTAATTTACCCATGGTCACAGATAAGAGTAGAACTGGAATTGCATTCAAGGTAATGACACCTGAGACTTTGCTCTTCACCAGAACAGTCTCCTGCTCCATAACTTTCCTTACTATAGCTACACTCTCATGGAAGCTTCCAGAAATAAGGTCCCTGATGTCTGAATCAAAGGAGGAAAGTTAATGCTAAGGCTGTCACAGCTATCTAATATTTGGGAGGCTGGTGGAGGCCTGTTACAGGCTGAACCATCCATGTAAGACCAGTCCTACTTCTAAATACCTCCATCAATAGGTCTAAACTCCTTTCCCATGCCTCTGCCACTGTCTGTCACTGTGTCCACGTGTCCCTGTGGCTAGGCCCATGTTCTCCACAGCAGCCTAGAGAAATCATATGCTTTGTATCTTTGCCCCCAGCTGCTTCTGCTCTTCTGTACATCTGGGAGCTCTAAGAGAAGCTCTGGGCCTCCCTCCATTCCGTAGTTACCCTGGGAACTCAACTGCTGCTCAGTTGAGAGTAAGTTTAATGCCAGATGTGGCCTTTTTGATTTTCTCTATTCCAAGGACTGGCCATGACTTCCCCATGGCAGTTATTTAAATCATGTTGCCTTTTCTTTCCTTTGTAATTTAAAAACAGAGCAATTTCAGCCAGAATGAACTTTTTTGAGTATCTTAAAAATTACAAAGATTTCGGGGCGGGGGGGCGACGGACTTATTATAATCCAATAAGAGCCTATAAAACAGACTCTGGTCTGGGATGGTGGCAAATAACTTGTAATTCTCATTTTAGACACAAATAAGACATGTTTACCCCAACATTTACAAGGTACCTGAGAATTCATGTCAGAATTTCATCATCACCAAGTGGCTAACAATAGATGAGGGACCACACATTAGAAGCACAGTAGCTAGACTTAACAGTTTTCCTTGGAATTAGCAGACTACTCTAACCTGAAAACAGTCAAACGTTAGACTATTTTTTAAAAGTCTACGAAAGTCACATATACTCTCAGAGAAGGCACTTGTACAGGACATTCAGTAGCAACATTTGACTCTACAACTGGTGGAATGCCTCTGAGACCACCTCACCTGTTCTCTGACACTAAGAGCTAAGCTGAAACACCCAGAATAATGGGGTGATTTAGCCAATGTTACACAGTGAGAAAAAAAGGATGATTAAATCTCCATTTTTACTACCCAGATGAACATGGAATTATTAGGTCTTTGGTAATTTATGAGTTTGGATCAGCCCAGAATTTCTAACAATTTCATATTTCACAAAAACACCATGTGCACACACCCAGAACAAGTACTGGAGCAGCAGCCCTGACTGAAAACTTCCAGTGTTTGGCATGAAGGGGGACCTGCACCTGAGGGTTTCCTTCATGGATTCTCTCACAGGCAGAGAAGCTTATGCTTGTCCCCGCCAAGGCCGGCTGGTGCAGGGCAGCGTCCCATTTTTTGTTCTTTTGAGATGGGCACATCCTCTCTGTTTCATAGGAAACCCTGGGACTCCACTCGGAAAACATGGGGCCTGAGCTCCCGTTGGCCTGCTCTGCACCCACCCTGTGTCGTTGGAGTACCCACGTCCCTTGAGCCTTCTGGTGCCTCCTCTGGCTTCCTGCTTTTGGCAGCAGGTTTCTCTCTCCACCTAAACCATATCCCCAGGGCTTAGCCCAGAATCTTGCATATACTTAGTGACAGTACTTACTGCTGAAAAAGTGAAATTAGCTTTGAAAATACTGTCCTTGGTTGTCCACGCTGCAGTTTTATTCTAGAAGGAAAAATTTAGCTTATCTATTAGCTGACTACTGGAAGGCCAACTCTATGCTTTCTTGGTAGGTAATGGCTTAAATCCAAGGTTACTAGATACAAAGCTTTCAAAATGAGAGGCAGAATTCTGTGACAAAATTTCAGACAAGATGACTTGCTGAGGAAAGAAGTATTTTGGAGTTGGAGGGGTGAGGTGGGTAGCAAAAGAGAACATTACTAGACCCTTGAAATCAGACTATGCCATCACTGAAGTCTGTGTTCTCTACAGGCTTCAGAAAGAACAGCGAGCTCCTGGTCTCTTTATCTAATTCTGTGGTGTCCTTTACTTACAAGGGACTATATGCAGTTTGACCTGCTACGTGGTTTCAAACCTACATTAACAGAAACTGAATTCATAAGACATTTGCCCTCCATGGAATTAAAGACTACAGATTCTTCAATTACTAATAAAATGATTATTCCTATAGGAATTCCCAAGCCCAATGCTTTTAAGATAGTTATGCACACAGCTATTAAAAGTAAGCACCACGCAACAAATCTATTATCATATTTGATTTCTGTTCAGGAGACCTCTCACTGATGACAGCTAACATTTATGAGTGCTTACTCTGTGTTGTACACACGATATTTATTGCTTCACAAAATTTTCTTATTCAAACCTATTTTTGGAACTCTACTATGTGCTGGGCCCTGGGCACTAGAATAAAAACAGAAGAAATATTTGTCCTCAAGGAATTTATTTTGTAGTGAAATGCAGTCTTCAAAATATTTGGTCATCATAACACCACAAGGGAGCGAGTGCTGATCTTTCTATTTTACAGAAAAAGAAACTGAGGCAGACAGAAGATTAATGAGCTTTTCAAGGCCCTTCTGTTTAAAGTCTACCAGCAGGAGGCCAAGGCTTCTCAAACATGCTACCTAGTTATCACCCACAGCACAATGCCACTTTAACAAAGGAGTCAGTTTCTAGTTTATTGGCCTGTATATTATAATCAATAGCTGTTTGTGAATTTCATGTTCTCTAGTGAATTGTCCCTCTTATAGTGGAAATACTCTCTCTAGGAGAAATGCTATCTTTTATTCCTGACACACTTGATAAGGGGACCCTTGTTCTCATGATCACAGACACATTGCATTGATTTGTACTCACTGTAGAATAAATTGATGACGTGCTGGAAACCAGGGAAAGTGAAGATCCGTGAACTGTTAAAAAGAAAGAAAAGGTTGAAATAAGCCAGAAAGAAAGAGAAAAATATCGAATGGTTTCACTTATAACAGGAATATAGAAGAGCCAAATAAGAATGCGACATTCAGCAGGGAAGGAGGGGAGGGTAATGGTCAAGAGGGGGGAAGAAGGGAGCACAGGGGACTATGGTAATGGCTCCACAGGTGAACAGGTGGTGGGTAACCTATGGGGAACACACAATAATGTAAAAGATATGAATGACAAAAATAAATAAAATATTTATTTAAAAAAATATGTGCACACATAAAGATTTTATGTATTTTAAAAGACCAGTTGCTAAAAAATGAGATTTTAGCCTTAACTATATAGAAATTATTTTGAACTAATATTTATTGCACTTACAACCCAACTCATTAGCATGTTTTTAGAAAATAAAAACTATCTTGGTGTGAAGAAAAAAAAAAAAGAAAGAAAGAAAAGGTTAATGGCACAGTTGGCTCCTACAGATGCTGAAAGGGGAAAGGAGGACAAACTCAGTATAAGAGGGTACTACCAGGCTGGAGCAACTTCCTCTCATCTTGACCCAACCTTCCCTGATTTGGTGACAGGTCAACAAAAAAACAATTGATAATATGCCAAGGGAGTCACTACTCTATAGCATTTTTTCTTTTTACAACTTTCTAAATACTTTTTCCCCAACATCAAAACAACACATGATTACTGAGTGAAAATTTTCAAGTACAACAAAGTGTTAAGAAGCATTTATTGCCTTAACCTGCATGACTCATAATTTTATTCCCCAGAGGCAGTCTATGACTGCTCCACCATATTCTTTTTTCTAATGTATTCCTTTAGGGTTCAGGTTGTATTGCACATATATTTTATATCCTGTGAGCACCTGCCACTTGCATATGCAAAAAGATGAGCTGATTACTTTGAACGAAGGAAGCTCCTAGACACAAGAAATTCACTCTAGATGACCATGTAGTAGAACATTTGTTTAGAAAACATAGCCACTGAAATATGGATGTTTCATTTGATTTCTGTCATGTCTACACAGCAACAAGTAACTGGTTCCTCTGTTTCTGATGGGTACTTTCTGATTCAGAACAATCTTTGCATCCTCTTAACACCCCTCACTGCCCCCAGTCAGTGGAGACACTTGATTATTTCTTCTTCTTTTTTTGAAGATTTACTTATTTATGCATATAAGATCTGGGGTGTATGTCAGAGGTGTGGGGGGTGAGAGGATTCACCAGAGACAGAGTAGGGAGCAGAACAGGTGGATCCGCTGAAATACACTAACGGGAGCAGTGGGCGAGACAGGAGAGGTCTGCCGCGCCATGTGGGAAGCTCCCTGGCCAGGGATCGAACTCGTGCTACAGAGGCTGCAGAATAGCTTCATAATGCTGAGACTTAACCCACTGCACTACCAGGGAGGCCCCTCGATTATTTCTTTTTAAGAAATTTTAAAGCCTGGTCTTTTCTAGGACTAGGTATTCTGGCTGACTTCTCTCTTGGGGAACAACATGACTCTTTGACAATTTCTTTAGTAATCTCTCAACAACTTGTTTGAAAGACAGAAATATTCCTGTTGAGACATCACAGGGACCTTTTAATTGGATTCAGCTTTCCTTACCATGGGGGGGGGGGGGATGGTTGCCTCCACCCCCACTATCACCTGTGGCCCAAGAGCAGGAGGCTCAGGAGCAACTTCCCATGAGTACTAAATGCCTTTCACTTACCACCCAAGAAGTGAACTTCACCTGGATCAGCAGTTGGCAGAAGCTACCTACCCACAGGAGCGCTGACAGAGAGCTCAAGAGCCTACCGCTCAGTTGCCTTAGTCTTAATAAACCTCCCGACCCCCATTCTTCCTCCAGGTGTTCCCATCGCACACTCTGAACCTGCACTCTGCTCTCAAGCACACCCTGCATACGCCTTTCCCACCGCAGTCGGTCCAAATCTTTGGGATTGACTTCCTAGCATCTCCATGAGCCTCTCATTTCCTTGCCTGACACCTGGGTGAGGTGAACATCCTCCCTCCTAGGACCCCACGAAACTCTTGACTCTCCCTGTCAGATCTCTTCTCTTGATAGGAGACTGTCACTCTGCGCCTGCACCACCATTCACATCCACCTTCCTTAGCAATGCCCACAGTTCTAGATCTTTTCCTCCGTCTTCTCTCTCCATGACTCACATCTGATTGTGTCCCGTAAAAAATCAATTTAAGGCATTAATGGTCATTAATGTCTTTCAGTGTCAATATGGCTACACTCTAACAGGTTTCTCCTGCCCCGACTTAATGTCTTGGATTTCCAGAGGGGAGGTTACTTCAGCCTCGGGTTACTATAGCCACAGACTGCTGTAGAGACTGGAGGTGGAGCTTGGAAAAGAGATGTGGGCAGCATGCAGCCACCCTTCGGTCAGCGCTTTGGATCACACTGTCCTGCCAATGCCTGCTCCAGAGGTCTGGATGGCCTCTGGCTGCTGGAGAGTGGAAGTTTTCTCCCTCTTCTATTTCTCCATCTCATATACACGAAGAAGAGCACATCTGGCAAGCATCAGGTAGAGGTAATGACTTTTCTCCGTAATTAACTCCTCTCACTTAGTAAATAGCAACAGCACAGCTGGAGTCCAAAGAAAGATTCCTTGATTTCCATGGTCAGTCTCAAACTGAATGTGACTTGTCTGAATCTTTGCAGTTAGATGTCCTTCAAGTGAATCAAGCCAAGTCAGACTATGGGTTATGTGACTTGGATACTTTTGGACAAGACACATGTGAGAGTTACAAAGCCAAAACAACACAAGTAGGCCAGGCATTTCCCTCCTTAAACCTACACCTTCAAAATCTGAAAGTATGAACAACCACAGAGACTATTTAGGCCATCTTTGTCACTGAGTAATGTGACACTGAATTTGTCACTGAACCAGAGATGTTCAGTGATCTGCCTAGGGTCACACAGCAATTCCAGGAACAGGGTTGGCAGAATGTGCATCTAGGCATCATTTCCCAGTTCTCATCCCACCACCGGTCCTGTGGAAGGAGCCAGTGAGAGTGAGATGCATTTCTAATGGCTGATGGCAGGTCCTCTCAGCCAGCAAAGGAAGCACGACCGACAACAGGGGACAAGTTGATGAAGACTCAGAGTTGACCTCAGCAGGTAAGATAGCCCGGCTGCGACCAAGGCAGAGCCAAGCGTCAAGGTAGGATTGAGTGCAGAAACAGAGGGCTGAGAATCAAGAGTTTAAGACTTAATCCTGGCTGCAAAAAATCCTCAAGTCACTTCTGTCTCAAATTTTGCCATAAACAAACTGGGGATGAAATGCCCTTGGGGAGAAGGATAAAATAAAACACGCCAATTATAACAGTAACAACCACCCAGTGAGTACTTACTATAAGCCCTTTTCAAAGTCATTTTGCTAAGTGCTTTGCAGGACTTATCTCACCTAATCTTCATTTCAATCCCTGGAGGCTGGCACGATAGTGTTCCACATTTTAGTGAACAGGAAATAGGCCGAGCAGGGTCAAGTCCCTTACTCAGAGTCACAAGGCTCAGGGTGGAGGTGCCAGGATTTGAACTGCAACTGTACCTCGGGGACTAGAAACACAAGTGCAATATGAGATTTCTTTATTAATAGGCTGCTCTGCTCCTGTGGGTTCCATATGGACTGACTTAGATTGGACTAACTCTTAGGGATGATTGCTAAAGTCACTGGATTATTCTTCCTCCAAAGACATCCATTTTAAATATGCCTCAAGCGTCTCTCGAAACACATGCTATTCAGGTCGACTCTAAGGTTGTGTAATATATCAGATGGAAATGAATTTACCTGAAATAACTCTGAAAGGCTGCATCTGGTCCACACCTGTACCTGGTCTACATATTTAGGATTCCCACTTCCTTCAAAATGAAAAGTGCTAAGTAAATACCACAAAAACTTCACACAAGTACTTGTGTGCTAACTCTTTCAAAATTTCTATTTTGCTTTCTGGTGTAGAAAGAGCCTAATTGACTCTTATAAAGGAGGTTCTCCTTGGTCCAAATGTTAAAGGTGATTCCCTCCATCCCCATCCTCCCTCTCCACATTCCCTCCACCCCCCAAAATGTTTCTGCAAAACAGGGAGTTTATAAATTCGAAAGGAAAAACAAAGTCTTCCTCCACTGGAATTAAAAATACCTAAGTTCTATTTCGTTTGTGTAATTTTATAGTTTGGAAGAAATAAAATCGGAGATGCCAGATCTCCCCCAAAGATGAAAATGTCATGTTTCCAGTGTATTGACAGCAATCTTGCCTTCTCACCCCTTCTTGCCTCTCTGCTCCAGTTCACATCACCACTAATCACTAGGTTTCCAAAAGTCAAGACACTGCCTGTGGGCAAGCACTTTGTATCAATCTCATTTTGACCCTCCAGATAGGCCCCAGTTGTGCTGTCTGCAGCTTGATTCCAGGTGGAATAAATAAAAGCTACCTGATGATACAGGAATGGTCCGGAACCTTTATGAGGCAAAATGTGCTTGTTTGGACAAGTTTTAGTACTGAATGTGGTGCACTCAGGCACACACTTGACAGAGAAGATGAATTCTGCGCGGACACATGCCACCTGAGGGTCGTCTTCAGAGGCCTGGCCAGGCTCCGGGACCACCCTGGTTAGCACACCGACTCCAAACACTTCAAGAAAAACTCCCCACTCCTTCACCTTAGGGTCTGCATATCTTCCACTGTTACTGCTCTACGTGGTTATATAGTACTATGTTTTAGTTCTTAAATCCACCCGAACACTCTCAGTAACCCAGGTTCCACCTCCCCCAAGCCTCCTATAATCCCCTCTCTGAGCAGCTTCTCATATAAGGATTTATAGACTTGAGTCTGCTCACTGGATGTCACTGGATACAAATGATACATAAATCAGGGTGGAGAGAGTTAAGTCACTAGAAAGATTATCCAGGGGCTAAGAGCTCTGTAACTGAGCTCTTCAAAAGTTGCATTCAAAAGAATATGGGGCAGGGCCTCCCTGGTGGCGCAGCAGTTAGGCGCTGCACTGTGGAGCTGTCCGCAGCAGCAATGCCAGTTGGTCGCCCGGCCAGGGAGATTCCCACATGGCGCGGCAGACCTCTCCTGCCTCGCCCACTGCTCCCCTCAGCAATGTATTTCCGTCTCTCTGCCTGTTCTGCTCCCCACTCTGTATTAAAAAAAAAAAAAAAAGAATATAGGGCAAAAGCAGAAGCCTGTATCCTGTATTTCCCTCCCCCTTGACTTGCGGAGGGATTTCCTCAATAATGGCAGCTTCGTTCTTTCCTGCCAGCAGCATGCTGGGCAAATCTCCCTACTTTCACTGGGACTGGGGCAGAGGGACGCACCGAGGAGCCTCCTCCCACATTCTGTTCTGGAGCTACAGGCATGACCTGGGCTCCACTGCTCTGGTTGGGGGCCTCCAGCTGCCAGGACGCCAAAGCTGAAGCTGGGTCTATACACTGTTTCATGTAATGACATTACTGGGTGAACATTTATGATACATTATGTTATTTAGTTCTCATCATTCTGGCTGGGGACTGTTATTTTTCTCAGCTCATCAGTGAAAAGCCATGGCACAGAGAGGTGGATAACTTGCCAAGATTGTATACCTAAGAGGAGTGGAGCTGGAATTCAAACCTGGTAGTGTCATTTCATGTTCTTAACCAGTTATCAGTGAGTGCTGCCGCCGGTATGCTACTAGCCCCAGTATGCTTCCTAGCCCCACTGCTGGGAAGCTTTTGGGGTTGGGGGTGATGTCCCCCCAGTAGCATTTTGCTTGCTTCCCTAACTCACCCTTTGAAAGAAGTGAACAAAAGGAAAGAGAAACGGATCAAGTTAGGCAACTGGCTGGCAAGGCTGCCCACAGAATTTTTCTCCAAAATTCTGATAAAAACGAATGAAACATTAAAATCGCTCCAAAATATTCCAAAATATTAATAAAGAAGGAAAATGGCATAACTGAATGCAGTAAAGGTAAAAAACTGGGCTTCAGAAAAGAAAAAGAAAATTCTGTAGCAGAGCAGAGGCATGGCTTTGTCAGCACAGGGAAATGAACTCTCCAGCAACCCACCGCCAAGACGGAGAGCCAGCGGCTCAACCTCAAGATGGAGGCGCATGCCAAGAAACCATGGCCCGAGGCCAAGGAGAGAAGTCTAAAGCCCAACTCGGTCAGCTCTAAGGTTCACCAGTGTTTTTCCAGTAGTCTCTTCCCTTAAAGTCCTACGAGGTTAATTAAAAGCTAGACCCCACTACTCAGAGTTCTCTAGCCCCGACCCCCGGACGAAGTGGGTGAGTGGCAAGCACTTGCAGGCGGGCTTCTGAGATCGACAGAGTGAACCTGGCATAGAGGACCGCTAACCACACCACACCACCGAGCGACAATGAGACCCCTTACCTTCTTCAAACCCATCCCGGAATGAGCCCGAACGGCTCATGGTCCTGCTCTTTTCATCCAGGGACATGGAGCTATTCCGGAAGCGGCTGTCGGCGTAGGGGTCATACTGCCCTTCGGCGTTGGAGAGGCTGTGGGTCCTCAGCATGGTCGGATTGGACAAGCTCATCTGGGTGACAGTGGTGGGACTCGCTGGAATGAAAGCGACAGAATCAGAAGGTTGGAAATTCACATCTCTGTTCAAATCCTGGATGGGGACAAAGAGGCGACTGCTTATTGTCAGCCATATCCATCCTTGCCAACTTCTCTCCCTTGTCTATCTCCTTAAAGGTAGTCACATCAGCATTTGAGTTATACATTTAGAGCTGAAAATAAGGAAGGAAAGGTGGGTCAGTTCCAAAGCAAGGCTCTGGGCCTCAGTTTTGCAACTTGGCACGTTCAGACAAGCTAGTGTCACCTTCCAGGCATGAGCTAATTACTCCCCAGGCTCATCTGGAACAATTCTCTCTAAAGCCAAAAGCCCAAAATAGTTCAACTGGGCTTTTGATCAGATGGGAAGCATTTGTGCATGACAAGTAACTCTTGCCTCAAAGAGTTACGGCTGGGAAAGAACACTGTGAACACCAGTCTCATCGCTGCAGAGGGGAAACACTAAATATTGGTGCCTTCGAGAGGGTCAGTGCAGAGGGGGCAGGCACACGACTTCAGTCAAAACTGGACTTCTCATTAAAACCATAATAATGTGCAATTTTCAGAAGTATCCTCTTGGTTAATTAAAAATGAAGAGTTAAGTCTTACTCAATTACAAACCACACCAGGCCTTTAAGACTCTGAATTTATTTTCACCATATTCAGAAAAGGCTACCTCTCTAAAGAGCAACAGGACTCTGGAAAGATTATGCCCCCTCTTATCAGTCTTCCAAGGCCCAGCCCCCACCCTGCCACCCACATGTAACCTCCCCGGTAATTCCAGCCAGGACTGATCTCGTCTGTTTACAACTGTGTATAATACTATCTGATCACATGCTATTCTTGCATGGTTTCATATACAACTTTTGACTGTTCTCTTTGACCCCATTTACAAGTCTGTGTAGGTGTGTTTGTCTCTCTATAAAGGAACCTATTGACATGTCATCCAGAATTGCACAAGTTCTTGTCCTTTCCCCATGGTGCCAGTTACAGCATTTTGTCAGTAGCAGGCATTTCCAAGAATACTTGTTCAATTAAAACCCGACTTTTATTCCCTGCTTAATAAAGCAAGGAGGATAACCAAAAAGAAACAGAACACAAGCTTCTCAAGAATAGAATGGTTTGCATTTTTGTACACTAACCCTACCTAGATTAACCAGGTAAATAAAATTCCTGAATGGAGTACCAAAAACTTTTCTATTTTCTCCATTCCTTTTGCTATAAATCTTCTATAAACAAGCTATATTGCTGAGGGCTGATAAGATACTGAGAGTGATGGGACCAATGTCTCTTTCACAATATAAGATAACCTCTACCCTATGGAGCAAAGCAACACAGCTAATGACAAGTGGCAACTCACCAAGCTGGGAAAAGTTGAATCTTGTTCCTGAGGGAGAAGTTACACTGGAACCAGAGGAGAAAGGAGAGTTGGTAGCAGTATCCTGCAGGCCGCCTGCAGAGTGGGACCGTAACCATTCTTTTGCATCTTCTTGTGTGCGAAGCTGGGCGGTGGGAGTATACCTAGACAGACAGAAATCAAGCAGGGATTAGCTACGAACAACACTTGGGAAAATCAACTCCATGGGGCTGATGATAAACATATGAAGAGAAAATATACATCCAAAGATGATGTAAAAAAAAAAAATCGGATCAATCCACACCCTGCAACTTACGAAGAAGTTTATGAAAACCTTTTTGCTACTTAGCTGCCTTTGGGAAAAATTGCAATGCTTTTTAGTTTAGAGGGAAATCCATCAAGAGAGCAAGATTGGTAAATGCTCAAAAGAACCGTCACTGGGCGTATTTGTAACATGTTGATTCATGACAGTGTTATGTCAAAGTCCCTACCTTGACAGGACAGAGGCAATAAAACGAGCTGCTGCTAGAGCTCTGAGGATGTTTTAATTAGATAATTCGTGGCATCTCGTTCTAGCACACAAAAAGGTGGCCGTGAATCACAATGTCTCAGAAGGCAGGCAGGGAGAGGGGGTGTGAGGACACCGGAGCTTACAGCAGTTGCTCCATCAAGCATCAACGAGTCTGCACAAAAGGAACCCCAAGTCATTGCTTTCATGGAGAGAAGGGGCTCCAGAAGTTGTATGGTCATATTTATTCTGAATAAACGCACTTGGAAACGACTTCCTGAATGTCTGCAACGAGCCAGGTGTCTTCACAGACACTGTACTGTGCTCACACCCACCCAGCAGGGTAGATGCCCCCATCCCCATTTTACGGTCAGGGAGGGCGAGGAGGGCCTGCCTCCAGGCACATGGCCAGCTCTCACTCCATAGTCTGGCTCCCAAATCCACGCTCTTCTCATGATACCCACAGGCAGCAACTGTAATTTTTAAAGTGCCCAAGTGGTCAGATTACTCTCGGACTTACAAACAGATAATCATGGGTGACTACAGATTATGTAAATAGAGGGTTTCTTTTGGTTTCAAATAAGGTGTGTTGGTGTATCAGCACGTGTGGGTATGGAAGGCATGAGTTAGGATGGGAGAGTCAGCATGAGAGGGAATGTAAAAATATTTCTCAGTGTTTTTATTATTGTGATGGACAGCCAATTCTCTAAGTCACTTGGGTGCCAAAAACAGCTTATTACATATGCCTACACTGAATTATTTTAAAAAGTCAGAGCTTCATAATTTTGATAGGCTAGATCGGCTTCTGAAATATAAACAGCATTTTGAAACATTCATATTTAGAGAGATTAGCTTCTCCTTGGGACAATGGTGGGGCATCAAAGTCAAGCTCATGTTAAGAACTGTCACCACATGAGCCTCTATGATGGATGCTGACAGGCAGCCCCCACAGGCATGACACAAATGACTAAGTACCACAGGCCTTGCCAATTCCCTCTTCACAGGTCACCGTGCTGACCTTCCTCCTACAGAACATCCGCTGAGGGGAGTTTCAAAAATTTTATTCTTAGATTCTTAGAACTTTTCTAGGAGCTCCTATTGAAAGGAAGCATTGATACCTACCTCCCATTACTATTCAAAATGCTTGCAGCCTCAGTGGCCACAGGTTATTAACTACAGACATACATGACAGCAATGAAACATTTCATTCCAAGTTCCATTTTTTTGGCGAAAGCACTTAGTGCTTTAGTGCAGGGTGAAGCTGATGCTACAGAGACGAAGTGTTCAGAGAACAGAAGAAATGACAGCGGCAACCACCAGGCATGGCAATCATGGGCAGGCATAAGAACCAAAGTTCCTCTGGGTGGCAAAGTCAAGTCGATGGCACGAGCAGTGGTGACTTTTAGCATCTTGTGTTACCAGGACTGGCAGCAGAAATGAGCCCAAGTGTGACTTACAATGCATGAAAAAAGGCCATTCCTCTCTGGTTGTTTTTTCTAGTTTTCACACAAAAACTGATCACATCCATGCCTTATTGGGCATTGGAAATGGACCCAACTGTTGATGATACTTAAACACACACAATTTATATAGCTGTAACAATTTCTATGGACCAAAGGTTCAAATTTGGGGGAAGTGTTTCTCTCCTTTGTTTTCATCCTGGCTAACAAGTCAACATGCTACAAGTCACACCCTTTCTCTTAGAAGACAGCCATGGACAGAATGGTCAGGGTGAAGAGCTCAGCAATTAGACCCACTGGCCCCAGAAGCAGCAGTTACTGCTCCTGGGCTTGCCCTGGGATGTTTTTCATGAGTTGGTTTCACCACATTCAGCCTGAAAAAGCACAGCCTCTGCTCAAGCAAATAAGCAACAAACAGGAAGATGAGGAGTGAGTGTGAGGACAGCCAGCGTCCCAAGAGTCCTGGTGTGGTGGCAAAGCGGGAACCCCAGTCCAGCCCGAACCCCCACCAGCCACGAGAGAGCCACACAGCCACTCCCCAAAGCCACATCAGGTGGCATGGATGCAAGGAGGAAACACAGATACCTGAGTCCTTTCTTAGGCAAAGTGTTCCTATCAAGGTGCGGGTCACTGTGGGAAAGTCAAAACAAAAATGAGAACTTGAGCGCAGCAGAGGGAAAGCAGGCAGTGTGCAGCAGGAAAGGCTGAGGGGGCCACAGACACCCACAGAGACTCACTTCACCAGAGAGCTCCTTCATTCAGCCGCGCATGCAACATATTTGGGGAAACAAGAGAAATCCCAGGTTCAGGCCGGTGCTGACACAAGTCCATACGTTACCCCAAGTCACCAGGAGGCCTGAGCCACTCAACCCCAACTGTTTCTCCTTTGCCACAAGTTCAGAGTAAAACGCAGGGGCTGCCCCACCTCCACGCAGTGCCCGCGCCTTCGGCTGCCCAGTCGCCCATCTCAGCACTGCTTCTCTGGGAGAGAGAGATGCCAGCTTCCTGGCACCCCTAACTCGGGCCCACCCCCAAATGCCACTGGCAAAGACTTCTAGTGAGAGAAGGGACCTGGTAAAGGGTTTCAAGAGGCCGGCAGTCTGCATATTTGGAATTCATCTGTAACTAAGTGAATTCCAGGTCCGTGGCAGAACTGTGGCCCTTGCAGGGTGTAGCTAGGAGCTGAGCCCTTGGGCCTGAGTCAGGGCATGTTACAACTTGCTGGCTGATAAAGACAAGGCATTTGGATTGCCAAAGAACAAGGGTGCAAAGGCTTGGTCTGTGAATCGAGAAAAAGTTTTTGCTGTTGATGAGGTGAAGAAGGTTTTCATTTTTTTTTTTTTTTCCTAGCATGAGACAACATCAGCTTGTTATGTCTGGCCAACATGTATGGCTCCCCCATAAATTTAAGGTCAATAGCCATCTCTGAGGCCCACCCACAGGGCAGCTGGGGGCAAACAAGCCTCTTCCTTGGTAAAGCCTCAGCTCTCCACATTTTCTTTTCCGCGATCTTTACAGGAAACGGGCACATAGAACACAATAGCCTGCGAGACAAAATGAGCCAAACTGCAGCACAGGATTTCAAGAGGGAGAAGAGCCAAGAGGGAGAAGAGCCAGCTGCGTGGGGAATGGGGAGTGGAGAGACAAAGGTGAGGGCCACGCTGCACAGTGGGTGGTAGAGCAATTCTGGATTGGGGAGGGGCAGAGGAGGAAGCAGGAGCATGCCACAGGAAGGCTGAGATGCAAGTGAGGGCTCTGCTGCCCCAACTCAAGTGGCAGGGCTTGAGGTTCCTTCCCAAGCAGGGAAAGGAGGGGCCAGTCCAACTTCACCTCTCCCAGGCTTTAGTAGACAGCAAAACGGACCCTCACTGGCATGTCCGGGGGATGGGGGGGGGTGGGAGGTCACAGAGTACACCGGAGCCACAAACACAAGCGGAAGCCTCAGGCCAACAGCCTCACACAGAACAACTGGCTTGACACAGATGGGCAGAGAAACCTAGAGGCTCGGTGGGATCCCCAGCCTACAAGGTCATTACCTGTCCTGTTTCCTGGGCAGAGTACTTCTGCAGAACTTAGGGCTAGCGGCAGGGGAAGAGAGAGGGCTAGAAGTCCAGGCAGGTAGAAAACAAGAGAAGGAACATTAGATTGGAAGAAAGGGAGGTGCTGTTATACACAATGATTAGGACATTCTTCTCTTCTCGCTGCTGACAAACCTGGCTTTCTTCCAGGCAGAAAAACCGGACACACAACTACAGCTGTGAAACCAGAGTACTGAGGACACATTGGTTTCTCAGTTTCCTGCCTCTGGTCAGCAGCCCTTCAGTAGGCAGGTGTCTGCCACGGTGACCAAATTACTCAGAACCTGAACGCATCCTGCCCTACCCTCCATGGCCATAGCCAGCCACCTTCCCTGCCTGCACTGTGACAGGGGGAGAGCAAAATAAGTCGTTGATGAACAGACAGAATCAAATGGAAGGGTTTCAAAAGGTGGACTGCCATTTCAAATGGAAGCATTCTATCTGTCCCCAAGAGCCTTCCCGCAGCTCCGAGCCCTGAGAGTAACCACAGTGAAAAAGATCACAAGAAGCAGATTCGAGGTTAATTCCACCCCAAACTGGCTCTCCCGTAGAAAGATGGCAGTGATTAAACAAAAGTCTCCCAGGCACAGGTGAGTTAACGTTGGGGGTCCCTAGTGGGATCTTTTGACTCTTGGTTGAGGGGGCGGGGGGGGGCAGATCATTTTGAGAGATAAAGGCCACCAAACGCACGGCACCAACCTTTCCGACAGTGTGGTCTTCACGCTGTTGGTTCTGACAAAGGGCGTCAGGGAGTCGTCCTTAGAGGAGGCAAGGAGGCCCGTGGAGGAATTGTGACTCAGTCCCCCTCCACTGCTGAGGGAGATGTCAATGGACTCGCAACTGGTGTGGAGGCTGCTGACGGACTGGAAGCCCAGGCCGTCCTTGCTAACTGCAGAGGAGCTGCTGGCGTTGGTGCCCCAGGTGAGGCTGTTGGAGGGACCCGAGTGGGCTGAGCTGGGGCTGGAGGCTAGAGGAGACTGGTTGATATCCACATTCTTACTGTAGAGAGGGCTGCTGCTCCCACTGCTCAGGATGCCGCTGCCTGAGGGGGACTCTAAGTTACCTTGCTGGGTCAAGGTGGCATGAGGATTGGAGATGACCACTGAATTTTTCATGTTTTCAGCTGTGGCGATGGGCACTTGCTTGCTAGGTTTCCCACCAAAGAGTCTGTGAAGAGACAAAGGGTTTTGTGGGGTGAAGGGGGGCCCGAGCTGTTAAAGTGGGGGCAGGGTGCACAGGAATAGGTGCGCCAAGGCTCTCTGGGGAGGGACGCACGGTCGTCCCTCCTGAAGTGGCTAATGGCACTCCCTTGGGAAAGGCTGCCACACAGTGTGCCTTCATGCTACAGATCACAAGGCTCCAGCTTCAAATTCCAGGCTGCTGCTGAGCCCCTGGCTCTATCTGAGCCAGAGGGTAACTTGCTACAGGCCCATCCATGCTGGTCCAAGATCTTGCCCCCCTTTCTTTACATAAATAGAGTAACTAGAAAACAGCCCTGGACCAGAAACATGGAGAGGGAAAAGAGCCGCCTGAATCACCTTTGTACGCATGACCCCAGGCACAAAGCAGGCAACCAGTTTATGACAGTCTAACTCCAAGCGATCTGGTTTCTTTGATCCCTCAGCACAACATGTAGAATCAAGAATGGAAATCTAGATCTAGAGGGAGCCTGGGAAAAGCATCTCCATGGATTTATCCTCAAGGGAGCGTCCAATCTAAAGATGTGTCTTTTAGGACCACAGAACTGGTACTACCTGAAGATACACACAAAATCTGGGTAGGTTCACAGGACGTCAGTCCAGACACACAGGGCGTGAACTGTGTCTCTGTGACAACACACAGAAATATCATTCCATGTCATGTCCCCTCGCTCATGACCAAAAATGGGCTGTTAGAATATAGGGAATGGCACAAATAGCTCTCTGTTCTATTGGCAGAGAGCTCTCTGGTAGGATGGCAGAATTGCCTTAAAGTCAGGGGGTGGGACATGCTCTATTAATGCAAGGAACTCCATCTGCTAAGACCCTTGCAAAATAGGTACCCTTGAAAAGTGGTGAAACTACTGCATATCATGACAGGCAGGCTGTCTTTCATCCAGCTACTCAGAATGGTATGCAACTGATCTCTCTCAATAGTCCTTACAAGTCTTAGTTATTGTAGAAACAAACACACACATAATCAATTTGCCTTGGAGCATCTGGTAGCAGATGAGAAACACTCTTTGCCTAGTGACACTCAGAGACTGAAATATCCTATTGTAGGATCTTGGCTTTAAATACTTGCATACTTCCAGTGATGGGGAACTCACTACTTCAACTGGAAACCTGCTCCACTGCCGAGCACTTCCAAGGTTAGAAAATCAAAATCCGATCTATCTTCTTCTGACTTCTATGTTTTGTTACTAATCTGGCTACATAGAAAAAGTCTTTTTCTGTTAGTCCTTCAAATCAAAGAGCGCTATCACACTTCACCTAAGTTTTCTCTTCTCCAAATTAATACATAAGAAAACTGAGAACACCTTAATAACTTAGGAAAAATGCAGTTACTAGGAATTGACTGAAAGGTGCTCAACACAGCGCCTAGAAGCTGCACGCATTTGCAAGTATCCTATTACATTAGCCTAAGGGTCTAGTAAAATGCCTTTGTAGTTACTAAAGGAAATCTATAATACCAAGGAGCGAATATTACATATAACACTTGAGGCAAGAAACAGAGAAAATGTTCATTTACAAGGCAATCTGTTAAAACAACAAAGAATAGCCCAATAGGACCCTCCCCTGAAAAAATAATCATTACTGAAATTCTAATAATCAAGTCTAGACAAAGAACAGCAAACTGCTACATTATACCTTTCGTGAGGAATGCATCTTCTGAAGTCTTTTCAAACATTCCTTTTCATCCCCAAATATGTATGTGTGCACATAATTTTTATTTTTTCACTCCTTAATTTTCTCTCCTTGAGACTGACTCTTTGCTACAGCAAGGCATTTCGCAGGAGGGCAGATGAGCTATGCATTTCGGTTGGAGGACAGTCCCATGGATTTGACGGATATTATGAGATATTGTGAGATAATATGAAGAAGTAAAAGTTGTATAAATTTAAAAGAAACTTTAAAAAATAATGAATACTAATATTTGCACGTAAAAATTTCCATCCAGCTTGGGAATGCTAGAAAATGTCTTTTTAAGGTAACAAGAGACCAATTCCTCTTTTTCAGAAACACTAATGTGTTAAAGAGGTTTTTTTTGTTTGTTTTTTAAGGGAAGCTAAAATTTCAGAGACTCATTTGGAACAATGCATGCAGAATAAAAAGTATGTCAGGGATATTAGGCTATTTAAAAAAAATAAATCTGGCAAGATCACTGGCATAAAGATGAAGAATCTCAGTCACAGAATTGGCAAGGACAAAAAATTGGTCTGCTTCCTGTGAGCTGCTGACCCAGGTATTAAGACATGATCTTGGATGGTAGCTAACTTTCATTGAGGGCTTACTATGGGCCACATGTAGCTACATAGATTAATCTTCACAAGCACTCTCAAAGAAGTATCATCGTCCTCATTTTACTGAGGCAGAATTGTTAGGAAAGGTAACACGGTAGTATGAAGGTGGGCCAGAATGACTGATTCCAGAGGTTTTTGTTTCTCATCCCAACATGGAAAAATTATCAGTGGATTGCAAAATCGCGAGCAGGATCTGACCAAAGCTTTACTCTAGGACTAAAGCAGAGAAAAACAGAGGCTACCTGAACTAAGAAACAAGAAAGTATTACTCCAGGATGCCATTCATGTATTCCAGTTTCACTCAGCACAACGGGCCCGCTTACCTGCGCAGCGTGGGCGAGGCCACGTCAGGGTACTTAGCGCCTGGCTGGAGAGTGGTCTGAGCCGCACTGGACACAGGCTGGGCTGCAGGGTTCACTTTCACTGAGTTACAAGAAGCCACACTCTCGTTGTCCGATGAGATGCCTTTCTCCTTATCTGTCTGGTTGACCAGACCTGGGAGAGAGCTCCCGAGGGCCGTTTTGGAAGGTTCCCTCAGCTTGGGCACCGGCAGGCCTGCTGACTTACTGCTGATGTTGGAATCTATGCTGCTGGTACTAGACCTGTTCCCAGCTCCGTTGCGGCTGCTGGACTTACTGGGCCTTGGCAAACTCCGGTACTGCAAGTTTGTCCGGGAGCTGAGAGACAGATAGCCATCATCCTGGTTCTGAACCCCATCCATGCTCGTCTTCCGACCAGTAGACCGACCAACAAGTGCAGACGACTTTGGGATTTTGCCCAGTGTGGCCGACCTGCTGGTGACAGTGGCCCCGCTGGCTGTGATCACCGTCAGACCAGCAGCTGAGCCGCTCTGCTTCTTGAACCCGAAGCTGTTGGCGTTGGCAGTGGGCGTCCTGGAGCTGCTGGGGAGGGCTTTTTTGGATTCGTCGCCACTGCTGCGGCCCGCATCTGACGGGGAGCGCTTCACCTGAGAGGCTTTGGGAGACAGTCTTCCCTTCTCAGACACCTTTGCATCATCTGTTTTCCCTTAGAGAGAAATAAGTGAAGTTAGTCTGCAAACCAAAAAGCCAGCTCACCCAGCTCAATCTGTTTAAAATTCTCCCTTCCTTCAAAGAACAGGTTCACTTTGTCCTTGGGGAAAGCAGTGCCCTGGGGAGGCTGAGGAAAGAGCTCTTTGTAAAGACAATCTAGCCTACTGCTGTCACCATCAGCCTTTTAGGTGATGTCAATGATTTTATGCATTTGCAAAGCAATCTAAATTTACCCAGGGTAAAGGAAAGCCAGTCAATCACTGATATGTCTGGGAAAGAGATCTTGCCTTTCACAGACCTTTCGCTCTTTGCCCATTAAAAAGTTGCTCTGGGGGCAACCCCTGCCTCCCCGCAGATCGTCCTTATTTACAAACATCAAGGACAACATCATCTCAGCCTACCGACAGCTCAGAAACATGTGCCCGTGAAGGTAAGTGCACTGGGCATATTAGCTCTTCCCCAGCACATGATTAAAACAATTCTCAATCCTCCTTAGCAGCTGAACCATCTTTAGAGCTCAAGGCTCACATGCTTACATATGTCCACTCTACGAAAGCTGGCCCTCAGCACAGTCTAAACCCGAAGAGGAAATACCCCAGCATTTATGGGGCCTTAAAAACAACATCGAGTCCTTGCTAGAGTGACTCCAGTTTTGGTTTTCCAACTGACAGCTGTGGATTCGGGACAGCATGGGTCTGACTCACCGGTTCCAGGGGTCTTCAGCGCGCCTGCGGGGGCAGCTGGCTTCGTCCTCGGCATGGTGATGCCCACCTGCGCCGTCATGCCTCGTCGCCAGGACCCTGTCTGCGAGATGACAGGGTTCTTCTTGCCCGAAGTGCTCTTGTCAGACTCATCAGACACGTCAGAGGGATTCCGCCTCCACTTAGACCCTGGCTCCATCTTTATGCCGCTGTCTGAGCCTCCGTCTGACTTCTTGACATCATCACCAGACCACAGGGAGCTCCTCTCCACCTGCGAGTGCTTCTCGGTGTCCGTCTGTGGATGAGACTGTGAATTTTAGTCCTTCCCAATGCCAGGTTAGGGAGCCCTTCACCCCAGGGGAAAATAACACAGACTGTCTGGGCCTTTGTACTCTGGTTATCTCCTTACAAAGTCTGATTTAGGGGGGCCCAAGGGAAGTAAAGAATCTAGATATGTCCTAGAAGGGAGTGAGAGAGGAGAGTCAAGGGGATCAGGGCAAAGGGGGAAGGAGTCCCATGGAGGAGAAGCAGTGAGCAGATGGGATGTGGCAAGAATTCAGCCACCAACTCTGCCACTTGGCGACAAGCCTCCTCCAACTCCAGCGGCCTGATCTCGAGCCAGTATCCAGCCTCCCAGCCTGTTTCCCTTTGTTCTGCGCCTCGCTATCACTCCACTGACTGCAAGATCTTTGGATCTAGCACAGCGCCACAGTGTAACACACCAAGCGAGCAAACGAGCGAGGGCAGCTGCTAGTTCCACTTGAATCAGGGAGAGTGGGGGCTGAGTGAGAACAAATCCTCAAAAGCCACTTCCCCTCCATGCTAAAAGCTGACAGTGCCTGCTCCTCCCCAGCTCCATTTATACATTGCTGCTTTGCTCCTCTTGTGGGAATCTGTTCAGACAAGGGATATAATTAGCCAGCTTTCTTTGGAAGAGCCCTGACCTGCTGGCCATGGAACCGGGGAGGGGACAGAAGTGTGATGTTAATGATTTGCTGCACTTAAAAGGCATAAAGCTAACCAGAATGCTTTGGGGTCTCTTTCAGGGTTGGGGTCATTCTGAGGAGATGCCAGCAAGGAGAAACTGTACAGTGAACAGGGACCAGAGTTCAGCAATGCTTTAAGGATTTACACTGAGATGCCAGTCTTACGTTAGCTGTACTTAGTTACTAAGAGCGGGCATCTCTACAAGGTAGGAAATAAAAAAGAACACCTGCAAGAAACCACCTAATGCTGGTCATCTGAGGATAGTACAAACGCCGTCTCCACAAAACACGCTGGCCGAGTGGAACAAAAGCTAAATACAGAAAAGCAGCCCAAGTTTAGTTGCCTCTCTATCACCACCTCAGCTTCTCTCTCACTACCTCAGTCCCTCACCCTTCCTGAATTCTACTCGTCCATTACAGCCACCTATGGGTGCCTTTGTTCTTGGGTCATTCCTCAAACACATAATGAGTTCCGGGGGAGGTGCTGGCACCAGGGATTTGAGGAGGACAAAACACTCCCTACCCCGGGAAGCTCATCACTCAGCTGTGGTGCAAATCACTGAGGCCCCCTCCCATCTGGGCAGAGAGCCCGAGTGCAATCAGAGCAGGCTCAGTGTGTGAATGAGTAAACAAATGAACACATGTTTTTCAAGCACTGATCTTATCTATCCTGATCACTGGTCAAGGAGGGCAAGTATTATCTTCCTCTCAGTTTTACAGATGAATGGAGACTAGCACTACCCACCCCTGTCCCAGCTGCCCACTCCATGCTCCCTTCCTCTAAACACATTCATTCAGCCAGGATTTACTCAGTGCTGCTCTTTGCCTGACACCCTGGAGGGGCTGAGATCTATGGATAAGACTCGTTCCCACCCCTCAAGTCCTGGGTGCTACTCCAACTTGCACTCCTGTGAAAAAGGCAGAGATTGGACAAACATAAATAGAGGTGTCACTGTGACTTATAAATAATAGTGTAAGGAAAAGAACATGAAGCCTGAGAGAGGAAACAGTCAATGACATAATTTAGATTATGATGTGGGTAGTGTACCATGATCAGGCACTTTTGGGAGAAGTGTCCTATAGCACAAGAAGAGACTTAATAGAAGAAAAATTTAGGGGATAGCATGCCAGGCAAAAGGGAAGAGCATATGCAAAGACTCTGAGGTAGGAAAGAGCTTGGCTTTGGAATCATTCACTCAACAGATATTTACCTGGTTGCTACTAAGGCATGACTAAGGCTACTTTAGGCACTGAGAATACCACCATGAACAACAATGAACACAGATGTCCCTGGGCTTGCCACAGGTCATGTCTCACAAATCTACTTTAAATTGAAACTGTATTTAATACACCTAATCTGGTGTCAGCCTAAGCTGGTTTCTGATGCATATTAGTTTTGCGCTATTTTAAAGTCAAAGAATTATAAATCGAACCATCATGAGTCATGGATCATCTGTACAAATCATTAACCTCGTGAAGTTTATGTGCAAGTACATTCTAACACATTCTAATAGGCACTAAAATTTTATGCATACCATATCCTGGGGGTACTGCATGAAGTATTCTTTAGTGTTCCTTATCTTATTTCCCCCAACCAAATTTTAGTGGTTGTAACAGTAGTAGCAATAAAAACTAAAATTTATTGAATACTTACTATGTGCTAGGCACTGGGCTAAAAAGCTTTATATGTATCATTTAATCCTTCCCAGAAATCTATGAGAAAGTTGCAGTTCATATTCTCAACTCTATATGAGAACACAGAGGCACAGAGTGGAAAAGAAAATTGCCTGAGATCACACTTTGAGGAAGTAGAGATGCAAGGACTCCAGGGAGTCTGACTTGGAGACCACATAGTAACCACTATGCCACGGTGCCTGCCTGAAGAATAAGCCTAAGGACAGGGGAGAGTTCTGCATGCCCAGGAGCAGCTAACACAACACCTATACCCCGTAGATTTCGTCTTCTACACTGGCTGGCGGTTGCTACCCACTTCAATCCTGGGACAACTCCAGCCTAGCCCCTGGGTGGGAGTCCCAGAACACTGATTCCACCAAAGCAGAGAGCACCCATGGTCGTGGCCCATGACCAGGCTTGAATCCCTCTCTAGAAAGAATGATCATACAACCATTGCCCTTCCCCCTCTCCTACTCTTCCACACAATAGGCACCTGCCTTGGAACACCATCGCCTACAAGTTTACATCTCATTAGAAAACCCTTCCCAAGCTAGGTGCCAGATCATGTGATGGCATCTCTAGGAATCAAAAGATCTCAGCGGCCCCCCATCCTCCACACCCTCATTCCAGAGCTCACAATAGAAGGGGCCAGTAGGAGGGCTGCAAGGGGAGGAGATGGAGTTTTCAACTTCCCCTTGGTTCTCCAAGCCTTTGTCAGTTAACCTATCTCAATCGGCTCCTAATTATGGAAGGATTTTCCTGTTGCCCTTAACTGGAAATTTCTTACTCTTTCAACACCCAAAAGGAATATGAGAAACTGTCATCCATTAGGGTGGAGAGGATCTGGAAGACCAGAGAGCTCTCCACAAAGGGCTCAGGCTCCCCCAGGAGGGCAGAGGGGAGGGCTCTCACTTCTGAGAGGGTGGGAACCGAGGTGGGCCTGAGCAGTGAGGTGGGATGTGGCCAGATGCTACTAGTCCTTTGCTGCATGTGACCCTAGAGGAGATGGCATAACTTCTCTGAGATGGTCACCTGATGCCTAAAAAGGGGGTGAAGACAGGCGGGTGTGGTATCCAAAAGGGTTGATAGTGGACTCAGTGAGCCAAATGTGGAGGTTCTCAATAAATAGTGTTCTCTTTGTCACCAGCTCTGCCACTTGTGAAAATCCCCAGCACTTTATCGCCCTCCTTTGAGATGTATCCCACTTTGACCTTGCATTCGGGTAAACAGGATACTTGTTCTTCCTGTGTCTGGGCCACAAGCCTATAGAAGCCAATGGCATTGCCTTTCTCATGCCCATTACCCTGCAGATGAGGCTGCCAGACTGACTGCTGTTCAAGCCCCAGTAATAACAGAAACAGTTATCAGCATCAGCATTTCCACCTGTCAATTACCTTGCCAGGTACCATGTCCCTTTGCATGCATTAGCTCATCTAGTCCTCTGAGCAAATATTATGCATATTTTGCAGACCAGGAAAACATAGGTGTGAAGAAGAAAAGTTAACTTGTGCAATATTGTGAGTTACAGTACCTTGCTGGTGGGCAGAAGAGGTGCCTCTCCCCATTCCCAGCCAAACCCCAGCCCTACATCCAGACCGACATCCAGAAACTATCTACAGAGCCGCAGGTTCATCGAAGCCATACAGAACAGGCACTCTGGATACAGAATTCGGAATTTTATTTCATTGAGTAGCAAACAATTTACTGGCACAGAAATTATCTCCCCCCCACCCTTTATGTTATAAAATGTCAATGGCTATGAAAATGAGAGGAATCTTAGCATGTGTTTCTTGTACGTCAGCACATAAGATGGAACCTTCTACAGAATGGAGAGTCTACAGAACCCAGAACTGGGAGGAAATATTAAACAACCAAGGAATGAATGGAGAGATGAATGTGGCAGGGGAGAAATGTGTTTGTTAAAGTCCTCTGCCACCAACACACAGTCCTAAAAGTAAAATACTGCAACTAATGATTGCTTTGAAACTTCAAACAAAATATACTAAGAACACAGTTACGCCATGAATGGAGGAAGGAGGAAAGCCAGGGGAAACTAGGCAAGAAAGACCAAGCTAAATCTGAGCAACCTCTAAACATTAGGCACCGAGAGTGCACTTTTTTCAGATCAAGTTATGTGTCGCCTCTCACTCACCCTTCAATATAGTTTAAGTACTGAGATCTGATGTACGAGGAGGAGAGGTTTGGCAAGGTTGATTAGTGTGTATCCAAAGATGTCACAGAGTGAGGAGCTCAACCCTGCCTTCAAAATCCACAGCTTCTCCCTGATACCCCAAGCTGGCTTGGTTGTCCAGTGGGCTCCCCAGCCTTCTCTCCTGTGGAAAGTCAGTCAGAGCTCAGCTGGCAGATTTTCTGTGCAGGGTGCTGAGAGGCAGTGGGTGCAGGGTCCCTGTGCTGGCTGTCTGGACCTCTGTGCTCTCGGAGGGCAGGCTCCACGCTCCTGGACACCCTTGTGGAGAGCAACTCATGGACAGTGGGGACTGGCACCTCCGGGGATCGCTCCTCTCTCGGGCGCCTCCTCCTCTCTCAAGCAGCTAAATGAGAATGCTCCTTAGGCTTTCTGAACAATAATTTGCTAGTCCCTTAGATGGATTTCCTTTCCACTGCTTCTCAGTGGCTCCAAAGATGACAACCTAGGCAGACAAACTGTCCTCAACCTGGTTGCTCAGTGGACGTGCTGAGTCCTTTCTTCCCTCCTTGCCTGGGACACAATGGGCTGCCCGTCTGTCCAGGGGAAACCAGTATGTGACGGGAACCTGAATGAGCCCGGGGAAGACGGCGGTGCTCATCTGCCCACTGCCTGATGCTGCTCAGAGAGGAGTAATGGCCCTTAGCATTCCCAAGTGGTACGGGGAGGAGGGGAGGAGGCTGCGGGTTATGCTGATTCAAATATTTGGAGATGTTCCCTGGACAGGAACAAAGGATACCACTAAAATTCCATTGAAAGAAGCCATCTCAATAGAATCTTAGTAACTACTGGTGTAAGCCTGAATTTATTTTATTTCCAGATCTACTTTCTTTGTTTTTAGTTAAATATTTTAAACTCAGGTATTTTTATAGCAAAAATCAGCCCAGTGAATATTCAACCCTTTATATCCCTTGAAATGAACTTTCTGATCTCAAGCAAAAGAGCTAGTCAGAGGAGGGGGCGTGGCTGTTAACAAAGGTCAAGGGTATCAGATTGGAGATCATTTGTAAATTCTAGACGTTTGCTCTGGAGCAATGTGGAAAATACCTTCTAACTCCAGCTTTGTGGAAAGGGAACAAAGACAAGGAGATTATTCTGAAAGTGTCTTGTTTTGTGGCTCATGTGCATCTTAGAAGCCAGCCTGCTCCTACCTCACACGGAAGCAAAGGAGCATGAGACCGAGTTCCTGGCTTCCTTCCAGTCCCAAGCAGCCCCCCTCCCCACCCTGCCTCCTACCCCTTTAGTTCCCTACCTTATAACCTAAGGACAGTTTGGAAGCTTAGTTTTTACTGTTACCATGAAGTCAGAATGGGTCTGAGGAAAAAATTAATGTCCGCCAGGAAAGGAAAGCTGGTGGATGTGTTGACATTTGACCCACGGTAGGTGACAGGGACACACCTGGCTGGCTATCCCTAACTTGTGTTCAATCACTGACTTGACTAAACAGTGATCTCTCAGGCAGTGTGGCTTAGGGTTTTGTTGTTGTTGTTGTTCCTGTTTATAAACTTTTTAATTGTGGTATCACATTCGTATACTGAACTGTACAAATAAGTTTTGGAAAATTAATATGCATACCTACCACTCAGATCAAGAAAAGAACATTGTCAGTAACCCCTAAATCTTTGTGTCTTTTTCATTTTGGATAGTTGTTTTTTATTTTTTTTTAAAAAAAACAATCACCACAACCTACTCCCCAACAATAATGAGAAATTCTGGCTAATGTGAAAATTCAGAAGACAAAGGCAATTCCAGAACAGTACCAAATTTGTTACACCAGTCAATGTTTACACATCTGTGGGGCAGAATTACTCCCACACTTTGATAAAGTCTTTACTTAGCTCTATCGGCAAGGAAAAGATACCTTTGAAAGCAGAGATTTCCAAGCAGCGCCTATCTGTACCAAGTGAAAAATAAGAGCGAAAGTGGAGAGAGAAGGCAGGGAGGGAGCAGTGCCTGCCTACCCTCCCTAAAGCCCCTCCCACCTGCCCCCTCAGCCCTCACAGGCTTAACCTGAGACAGGAGCCTCCCCTGAGGGGAGGAAAACCCAGAGGAAAAGAACTGCAGTTCACACATGCAGGTGCCACCATAGCTGAAAGGTCCTTGTGCTGGTCAGTCCACTCTTGGGCACCCCACTTTTCCACTGGCAAGATGGGCTTACCAGAACCAACCCCTCTGACCCCTAAGGAATGTTGTAAGGGCCCGTGAAAGTGCTTTGGCAGCAAATATAAGGCTTACAGTCTCTAAAACAACACTCAAATGCTGTGGGTCAGGCAGGTATTTGGAAGGGTGCAACTGAGGCCGAGGTGTCTTGTCCGAGGGGGTGGACATTTGGACATCTGCTGATTGTTTCTTGTGGGAAATGTAGGCTCAATGAAGTAATGTCTTCTGAGAAACCAGAAGTTCATTTGCATGTCAAATAACACAACTTAAAAAAATGTGACATGGAATATGGTGTAAAAGAAGAATAATAGAGTAGACCCCCCCTTTTCACAGGGAATATACCCCAAGAGCCCCCATTGGAAGCCTGAAACAGTGGACAGTACCTTACTCTATGCCTGCTATCTTTTCCTACATATACCTCCTTAAGATAAAGTTGACTTTATAAATGAAGCACAGTAAGAGATTAACAAGTTTAATAAAATAGAGCAATTATAACAGTAGACTAACGAACGTTACTTGAATGTGGTCTTTCTTAAAATATCTTAGTAATTATTTTTGGACCCCAGTCGGCTTCCGATAGCTGAGCCTGTGGAAATTGAAACTACTGATGAGGGGGGACTGAAGTACTGTGGGTCACAGGAAAGTGTGAACTCCAGTTTGATGGTTTCCAACCTCTGGTTTTCTGATTCAGGGTTGTCAATCTTTGTCCCTCACTCCTGTTTCTAGCACCCCACTGCCTGACCCTCTTTCCCTGGACACAGAGGCCAGAATCGGGAAGGCGAGAGTTCAAGGTCACTGACCTGAGTATCCTGCTCATCCCAAGTTGTCCCTTCACCCAGCAATCTCCAGCTCCCTTACTCTGGAGGCCTGGAAGGGCCCCGGTTCCTTACCTGCACATCCAGATTTTTTCGGGAGGAGGCAGGCGTGTTGGCATAGGAGCTGATGGACGAGCTGGTGTTGATGTCATCAGTGCTGAGGTTGTCTATGGTGTCGCTGATCCCGCTGCTCACGGAGCTGCTGTCATCCCAGCTGCCAAGACAAACACACCCTGGTCACCAAAACCTCGTGCTATGTCATCTCTGGCTGAGAACCCAGACAAATATGTACTGTCCTGAGTCCCCTATGTCATAAAGTCCCAGACAAAGCTCTTTTGCCTTTGACATGACTCATCTCAGGGTGCCATGCATCCAGCCAGGCGAGGTGGCTGACACCACCTTCCTCCAAAGGGTGGGTGCTTCCCTGGGCAGAGGTGGCTCAAGATACATCCCGCTCCCTACGCCATCCTGAGTTTCATCTTGGGCCTGGCAGCAAAATAGGTGCAACGGGTCTGGATACTAGAGGGTTACAGAGAGAGAGTCAACTGCACCACTCTCCCTGTGGGCCAGAATGGGAGGAAGAGCTACACCTCCACACCTGGAATGAAATGCTAAGGGAAAGGAAAGCACAAAAGTAGCAGAAACCTCTCATCTCGATGGAAGCTCTAAATAGAATATCCCAGGAAATATCTAAAATAGAGGTGGTCACTTCCTATCCCAACCCTCAAATCCATTTGGACACCTCCCTTTCTTTTCTTAAGACAAATCTCCAAGCATGATTCTTGATTCTCTTCTTGCCATCTCTCAACCCCAACACCAATAAGACTTCAACTCATTTGGTCCTCTTAGCTCTATCTGCAAAATATGCCCACACATGCACAAACCTCCACCACCACCCTGCAGTTCAAGCAACTCTGCCTCGGTTCCTGCCAACAGACCAGATTCTTCTCCCTCACATCCACTTCTGCTCCCTAACAACCCATTCTCCCCACAGCATCCAGAATGATCTTTCCAAAACATAAATCATTTCCTTTTGCACCATTGCTATTTGCTTCTATACATTCTGTTACAGTTTCTAGTTATGACCTATGTGAAGGTCTGTCACACCTTCCAAATTTATGCAGGGGCCTGCTGAGTGACAGCAACTACATGACCATCGTGAGTCAGGTACTGTGCCAGGTAATTTAAATATTACACATTTCTCCAATCCTTATTATTCTCCCATTTTACAATGAAGACAGTGAAGCTGAAAAAATAGGCTGCTATCTTAACTGGTATCTTTCAGTCTAAATTGGAACTGGGTTTAAAACGCAGAACTATCTAACATGTGGGTTCCTTTGAGCCTGTGTCACATTGCCTTTCAAAACAGTGGCCATTGGCTGAGCACTGGCCACGTATCAACTACTCAACATTTTCATGTATTCTTACCAATGCTCCTGTTCACTCAGAGGTAGCTGACCCTGGCTTCTTATTTTTTAAAGATTTATTTATTTATGCATACAAGAGCTGTGGTGTAGGCCAGAGGTATGGGGCAGGGGGGTGAGAGGATTCACCAGAGACAGAGTGGGGAGCAGAACAAGAAGATTGACTGAAATACACTGCTGAGGGGAGTAGCAGGTGAAGCAGGAGAGGTCTGCCGCGCCATGTGGGAAGCTCCCTGGCCTGGGCTCAAATTCCTGCTGCAGTGGCTTTGATAGCTCATAGTGCTGAGACTTAACCCCTTGCGCCACTAGGGACGCCATGACCCCGTATTCTTAATGAGGAAACCATCTGTGAGAACTGTCATCCAGGTCACTCTGCAAGCACATGAAACCCTAGCTCGCTGCAAAGCCCACTTCTCCCTGGTCACCAACTGTAGGGAGATGCAGCAGCAAGGTCAGACTCACTTTATGGGCCAAGTGCCTCCTCACCAGGTACAAAGTGCACGCTAAAAGCCTCCTGCCTGAAGCTGTGTGCAGAGGAGAGAAAGAGCAAGTTCTGGAGCAACCTCCCTGCCACCGGTGGATTCTGAGCCCGTCACCCCCTTGTCATTCTTTGACAAGTCACACTGTCCATGCCTCAGTTTCCTTATAGGTGGTGACATGTGAGTGATACGCCTCTGCTGGCAACCATATAAGGGTCTACTGGGAAAAGCATGACATAACCAATGGAAAAGGACTCAAATGTGCTGCTCTCACAATTAAAAGAAAATTCCGTGAGTCTTTAATGGCACCTGCTCACCAGGGTTAAGAACTGAAAGTGTCTGAATTTTCCTATAATCCAATGAAGAAGAAAGAAGACTGACAGAGGAGTGTGGCTGGCGGGGAGAGGGAAGCTGGTAACACATGCCTGTGAATCCCAGGCACAGTTTTGCTTTGAAATTATACTCGCTCTGCCCCTGTGCCTTTCAACACCGAGATATTGTTCCAGAGGGGCATGTGGCACTTATTGTACACATGATCCTTCAGTGAAGCACCGCGATTGCCCTGCGTTTACAGGAAGGCATTTGGCCCACTGAGTTGGCCCAGAAGGGGAGATGCCAGGGACGTAGCACCCACAGAGTGGGAGTGAGGAAACCAAAAGGGAGGCTGAAGAGGCCATGGCGTGCTGAGTAAAGAGGTTTTGGGGTCACCCACTTGTCCCCAAGCTCAGAAAACTATCCCAGTCTCCTTCACTGCTGTTCTGGAGCTGGTGGGGCACTGGCAAGTCTATCTAGACACATAATCACTTTCCCCTTGCACCACTAGGGTTATAAGTAACCAAGGTGGGGTGAGTGAGTTCCAAGATGTAGTCAAAGGCAAACTAGCTCCACACCATGCTTTGCGTTAACAATACCTCCCTGCTAAATGGGCCTGGGTAAGCTGGCTCTTTTGTCTGCCTCTTAGGGATACTTGGTGGTTATGATCTCAAAGGTCTCTTTAACTTTGGCTAAAATTGTACTGCCCAGACTTATAAGATCACACAGGGGATGCCAAGAAGAATGAAACACGACTCTAAAAAATGCAAGTGAGGCCTGGAGGTACCAGCGGACGCTTCCTTTTCCGCTGCCTGAGCAGGAAGCTCTCATGGAGGGAGATGATGTGGCTGGAGCACAGACCCAGCCACACCCAAAGCGGGAAGCACTCCCAGGAGACCTACCTCTGAAAACCATACATTCCTTTCTTTTGCTCAAAGCTTGTTTGTCTAAGTTTTGGTCACTTGGTATACTCGTGCTAACTAATGGCAACAATTTGTTTGTAAAATGACTCTGGACATGTGAGTGGCTGCGTCAGACAGCAAAAATGTGGAAAACATGCAGAATTCACTTAGGCAGTTAGGACATTAGCTGAAAACAACCAGTGGCAAAGGAAATCAGGTACTGTCTGGATGGGGTTCAAAAGTCCACTGACCCACGTCGGGAGAGGCACGCTGAAGGAGGTCACACCAACTGATTATGACTGAAACTCAAAGAAACCCAGAGAATTTGTGCCTCCTGTGTGGTGAGATGAAATTCCAGCTAAGAGGCTTGAGGGACTGGATGACATACCAGGAAACACTACAGTGTGATCAGCTAGAACTCTGCAGCAATCACTCTGGAATAGGAGTTGGCCATTTCAGACTGTAAAAAGAATTGGAGTGTGCAAGATAATTTATGACATTTGTCATTTTAATTTCTTTGATCTGCAAGAGTTGTTTAAGTGCTTAGAAAGCTTTTGCTTGTTAGGCTGGTAAACTTATCCTGTTAGACATTTGAAGAGATGGTGGCAACCAGGTAATGTTCAATAGGTGAAAGCAGTCTGAAATATTTAAGGAAACATAATAACCCAAGTTTGCAAACAGTACTAATTCTCGAATCAAATAAAATCGGAAATAATCTTAACACACAAAATAAACTTAACACACAAAAATGATTTATAGATGACATTTGTAAGCATAAAAGTGCCAATAAATGGAGCATGAAAGCTTTCCTCAGACAGTTAGATGGAAACTACAACATTTCATTTTTTGACTGAATGAACAACTTTTACATAGATGATCAAGTGAACAAATGAACCCAAAAGCACATCTCCACTTTTTCTCTTCATATCACTCTACATTTTAAGACTTCCCAACTGCTCTGAAAATCTTAGTGGAAACAGCACTGTGTTCTACAACCTTGGGAAACAAGGAGATTAAAAACTCAGGCTCGGGCCTCCCTGGTGGCGCAGCGGTTAAGCGCTGCGCTATGGAGCTGTCGGCAGCGGCGAAGCGAGTTCGACGCCCGGCCAGGGAGAATCCCACATGGCGTGGCAGACCTCTCCTGCCTCGCCCGCTGCTCCCCTCAGCAGTGTATTTCTGATCTGCCTGTTCTCTGCTCCCCACTCTGTCTCTGGTAAACCCTCTCGCCGCCCAACACCTCTGGCCTGTACTCCAGCTTGTATGTATAAATAAAAAATAAAAAAATATTTTAAAAAAAATAATAAATAAAAACTCAGGCTCTGCAATGGGGAACTCAAAAGGACATGGGGATGCAGGACTTGACTGGTTTCCCTCTATGTATATATTTTTTAATTTAGAGCTAGCACATCCCGATATGCCCTACAAATTTTATGGCTGAGACATCTAGAAAAATGGCAAGAAGATGCTTCACTGATTCCTCAGAACCATGAACACAAACACAGCAGCATTTCCTACCCACATCACAGCCATGTACCTTTCTTCTACTGGATGAGACATTCTCCCTGGTCTATCAGATAATGGCACAACTCAAGCTATAAGGGATTGGATGTAAAAATGATGCTTACCTACTTTTAGCCTTACCCATGTTTAGGGTGGATGGAAGGCATTCCATCAAACATTTGCCATGTTTCTTCAAAACTTCTAAACTCAGCATTTTGGGGACCAAGTCTTGCATTCATTTGTTCACTCATCCAGTCTGCCAGTTTCCTCTAGGCACCAGGCCCTGGGCAAGGCAGTGGGCTCCAATGATGTTTTAGAATTGTCCTTATCCAGGCCTCCCCGGTGGCGCAGTGGTTAAGCGCTGCGCTGTGGAGCTGTCGGCAGCAGCAACACGAGTTCGACACCCAGCCGGGGAGAATCCCACATGGTGCGGCAGACCTTTCCTGCCTCGCCCGCTGCTCCCCTCAGCGGTATATTTCTGATCTGCCTGTTCTGCTCCCCACTCTTGTCTCCGGTGAACCCTCTCACCGCCCCACACCTCTGGCCTGTACCCCAGCTTGTATGTATAAATAAAAAATAAATCTTAAAAAAAAAAAAAAAAGAATTGTTCTTATCCTTGGCCACAAAGCCAGAAAATGCGACAGACAAAAACACAAAGCTCACATACAAAGGAAATCATAAATCAGAAAGGTGAACAAAGGGTACCAAGCAGAAACTGCATTGGTTCCCAGCATCATTTCTATAACCCTCAACATATCCTCAAGTCACCAGCCAAGTGGCCATAATCTGGTGGTGTGGCAAATCCCAGGCCCAACGACACTCTGCTGTGTTGCTCTCTCCTTTATGGCACGAGAGTGGCAAAGGCAAGGAGCCAGGAGAGCCAGGTCCTGACCAGTCTCCCCAGAAATACATCACGTGAGAGTTCACACATCACTTTCTCTCTGGGGCCCAGTGTCCTATGTAGTGAATGAGTTGCTCAAAGTCATCCCAAAAGTGGCTTAGTACTTCCTGTGAGTTGAAGCTCAGAGAAAAGCTGGCACAAGGCTAACAAGCACATTGATGGTCCCCAATGGTCCCAGGGTATCTCCTCCCACTTAGTAAAAGCTGCTAAACAAGTAAAATAACTGCATGTTCCAGTCTTTGAACTTCTTTATTGCTCATTTCACCCTTCAGATTATTATTTTTTTTTAAATTCCACACAGGACCTTTTAAATACTTGCAAAAGGTGTCAATAAAAGAAATTAGCTACTTCCAAGTAATAACCACTCTTACTAGACAGAAATGTGCTCTCTCATTTGGCACAACTCCCATCTTAGCGTTTTTACCATATATGCTACTTGCTGGGCCCTACAATTTGAGTTTGCAAATCCCTTATATAGCAGCATTATGACTCAATTCATAATAGAGTCTATATTAGCCCGCGCAATTTATCCACAGGGGAATGGGATGCAATGTTACCTAATATTTAGAGTTACCACTGACAGTGTACTGAATACCAGGCACTGTACTAGGCACATTACATGTATTGTTCCAGTCCTATTTTCCACTGGATGAAACAGAGGCTTTAGGGCTCAGAGCTGATTAGAAGGATGGGGTTCAAACCTGGTCTAAGGCTCCATGCAGCCTTCTAGCTCATCAGAGTACACAAAGATCAGCTTTGAAATCTGTTTGCTAATCACAAAGCACCTCCATCTACTGATGGCAACCAAGCAAATTGAGGACATCTCATCTTGGTCAACACATAGCATTTTAACCAGAACCAAGGGACTCACAATCTTTACTATGTGTGGACTGCTTTTTGGAGCAGTACAGATGTGAAAAGAAAAGGCTCTCCAAAAGTGACCAGAAAATCCATTCAGAAATGGAAAGGCCCATAAAACCAGGAGATACAGTTTCAGAGTCTTATAGGAGATGCTGACATCACTGTGTCAGGAATTCAAATGCCACTCAGAGGGCTTAAAACACAATTATAACAGCCCAAACACAAGTTATCTGCTATGAAAAACACAGGTGAAAGAATCATAAATTATTTCAGTGTCTCACACTCCCTGTTTTTCTTACTGAAGTGGGGAGGGAGCATTCCAGAGAACCAAGGAGGGAAGGCTGCCTTCACCAGGGCCCCAGAGAAACCACCTATAATTTGGCCATATTTTTAATAATGAGCTCTTCCAGGGAGCAGCTAAATGCAGCAGGAATCCAATGGTCCGGAATTAATGTGATACGATATTTACAACTTTATCTCCTATGAAGTGAAAAGGCAAAACAGGACTCCTAGGTTAGAGAGATGATTAAACAGAGTTTTCTACTGGCATTTACATACCCAGGCGTGAGGAATCCTAACTTTCAGCAAAAGACTGCAAGCTATGAGGAGTTATTGAAAGAGCTGGGGGGCCGTTAGACTTTTCAAGTGGAGCGAGTTAATGTTGCATATCCACAGGACAGACATGCTATATGATGGAAAGATCAGATTGTGAACAGATACTCATTCTCTGCTCACTAATAAACCACTGCAGGTTAGCAGAGACTGTCCCTGTGGTTCTGCAAAGCAATCTTTACAAAGCAATGGCTTCTGACCCACATTCCCCAACCCCAAAGACTTGCTCTATTTCCAAAAGGCCCTTACCAAACTCAGAAACAGTCTGGGCCGGCCCCTGCCTCTCTTTCTGCCTCTCTTCCTGGTGCTTGAACTCCTGCAGCAGGGCCACAAAGAGCTGTGTCCAGGCTTACCTGCCCACCTTTCCAATTCTGCTCTAGAATCACAGTAGAGCCCAGTGGCGCAGCGCTGTGCCCCGCCAGACAGCTGTGTTCAGTTGCAAAAGCCCAGACTGGTGGAACTTGTTTTCTGGCTATTGTTCAAGGCAATTGTTCCTGTGAAACCTCAGGGCTCAAGCAGAATGAGATCCTTTGGTGTGGATGAGTGAGCAAACCCAACTGCAGACTTAGTAGTAACCCCTGGGGAAGGAAAAGGGTTTGGCTACCTACATTTCCCACAGACAGGTATGTTAACTATTTCCTCCCCAGGAGGCTTTCTCAAGAGCATCTCTAATCACCACTGGGATCTATTAAGAAAATCCACCTTCAAAGAATGCAACAGGACTCCTGCAGACTTGTCCTTTTATCTGGGAACGAAAAAGAAATCACAGCCAACTTGAAATTGAAAGTTGTGCCAGACCCCAGCCTAATTATATTACTTGCATTATTTCAATTAATTCTCACAACTCTATGAAAAAAAAATTATACTCTAGACAGACTGCTTACTTATGTGTCAGATCCTCTTACCTATATTTTCTCCTAGGCACCATGAGACAGACAAATACCATACCCAGTCTAGAGATGAGACAACTGAAGCTTGGAAAAGAGGGGTTCAAAGGTCGTACAACCAGCCAATGTTGAAACTGGGATTCAAACAGATGCAAGAGCCTTCAACCACCTGACCTATTCATTTGACACATCTGAACTAATACCTATCATGTGTATTAGGAGGACTTCCAAGTTCTCTATAGCAAAAGTGAAACAGTTACTCGAATACAACCACAAGAGAGTCACCTCTCTTTCTGTTTCTCTTCTAGGATCAACTGCCATGGTTCGTAGGTCCGGAACATTTTGCACCCAAATGCCCCAGAACCTCAGCTGGAATTAAAGCAAGGACAGAACAGACAGAGTCCAGTCAGCTAGAGGTGACCAGGGCACCATTTATTCCTAGAGGTTCCTCATGGAGGCAGCACAAGCTCTGGAGATTAGAGTACAATAGATTTGTGTCTGAAGCCAGGCTCTGTCATTTACTTTGTCAGTGTCTGTGCCTCCAGGAGACCCAGGTTTCCTCCTGTGTGCTAGAGTGCTAATGACACCCAGTCCTTGTAAGCATTTTGTGGGGACCACATCAGCTCTCCAGGCACACAGGAGATAATCAGCTTGTGTCAGTTGCAGACCAGGACCCAGCAAGCCTGCCAGGACTACAGGAAGGAGATGGAGGCCCATGTTATAAAACAGATGATAAAGTTCTCGTGCAAGAACTTCTTGTTGCTGGTGATGGCAGAGATATAACTTAAAAATAAGGACCCACACAAGGAGCTGGGTGTAGACAGAATCAACATAACCATTAGCACAATCCCTAAGTGCTAGCTCCCAAGTTACAAAGCATAGCTAGGAGCTAGAAGGCAGTCTAGGGCCAAAGATATGGAGATTGAGCCCACTGTAGAATCTCCCTTCTCTTTTCTAATTCTAGTTAGACAGCAAACAGACAGCCATCTTCAAAGATGAGCCCCTCCCAACTGAAAGAAGGCTATATCAGTGCCACCCGTGCAAGAATTCAGGGCAGCCATTTTCTCTGCCCACCTGTGCCTATGCAGGTGCTTTCCTTTACCAACTCTGTCACTCTGCAGGGCAGCGGCCTGCCTGTCTTCCTGTCCACTTGTGTCTGTACAAGTGTCCTTTACTTCCTTGTCCTAATAAACCTGTTCTTTAAGTATAACTGAGTCTCTGTCTCATGGAGAAACTTGTCATGTGCCGCCGAAGGGAGCGCTGGTGAAACCTTTCCTAGAGTGAACCCAAGGACCCCGCTCCGCTCTCAAATCCATCGACTGTGAAACGACATCACTGGCATAAGCGGACAATGTCAGGGGATCAGCAGATTCTACAGACAGTGCCAGGTGCAAGGCCAATCACTGGGGTGGAGGAAAGGAAATACGAACCCTCTAAAGGGGACTCCAAGGGGATTTAGCAGCACTCAGAATGCCCTGGGATTGGGTTTCACTCCACAGCACCTTTGTCCCAAATTGCTAACTCACTCCTCCAACAAGTAGGTGGTCCCCTGAGTAAGCGTGAAATTTCTCCCTTTGGCTTCAGAGGCTTGGTTGGGTTAGAAATCCCAGAGCTCTGGTCCAGATGCCTGAGACCCTCATTGTTACAACAGGCACCGGAGTGTCTGCTGACCTCAGCTGCACAAAGCCCTCCCTCCTCCAACCTCCTCTAGAGAGGGCTGCTGACACTTGGTCCAGTGCCACCTGGCTTTTGCTAAGGGTCCCAATAAACCCACACTGGTGTTCTGATTATCAGTAGGTACATGCACCTCACACATTAACGGAATTCAGCATATTACTGCTAAGGAAAACGACAGTAACACATAGCTACACAGGTGAAAAGTTTTAATAGTGGGCTTGAGGGACCTTGTGAAGCACTTTATATACACATCCCACAAACTCTTCTTTATTTCCCTGAAAAGCACGGGCTATTAATGTTCCCTTTTCATGAATGTGGGAACTGAGGCTTACCGAGTCTGGGTGACCTGCCAAAGGAGTCAGAGCTGAATTGGAACCTAGATCTGGCCTCCTCTGAAACCCATGCTCTTCTTTTAACCACATTAACTAAAGAGCAGAGAAAAAGATACTTTTGCTAGATCATTGTCATAGTAAGAACACAGAAGTCCCACTGGCTCTACGGGGTATTATTTAAATGTAATCAAATTATTCTTAATGCAAGCCTAAGCAGTTAAAGAAAAGGGGAAAGATAAATTCCAGACAGGACATTCGCTGGCCACATTAGGTCTGCAGCAGGTGAGAGGGATGTGGAATTGCAACAGGCGCATGCTCCTCCCCACCCCCACCCCCTCACACTTGGCTTCCAAAACATGGTGGGGATCTGGGAATCTGAACACACAAAATCATCACAATTACCTCGGGTCAACTGACAAAGGCAGCTGTCCCCTTATGCACTGCAGTTTTTAAGAGGTCTGCCCTTCAGATAGCCCTTCTGGGAAAACAGGGAAAGGAAAGGAACTCAGGTGAAGAAACGAACACCCGAATTCAGCTTGGCAGCCAAGGAGCAGCTCAGCCCTAGCTAATCAGCCACCCCCAGCACACTGATAGCAGCTAGTGCCCACAGCTTGGGTCAACATTAGCATGCTGGCTGTAAGACTTCTCCAGGATTACATAAATACAGCTTCTGGGGACGCAGCCCAGAGCTCTAAGGAACAGCCCCAACCGCCCAAGGCCAGCCCCAAGGCCACCTACAATACCAGATTTGACTTGTACTTGGGTTCCTCCTACCCCCTCCCACCCCCAGGTATGAGCACAGAGCTAGTCACAGATCCAACCACCAGTCCAGCAACCTTAAAGAGACCACAGAACTCCTAGGTAGTCCCCCTGTGAAAGCAGGGCTGCTTCTTAATATTCTGCCTGCGCCCTCCCACAAACAAGCAGACTCTGAGCAGCTCAGGTAGGCTATGCTGATGAGTATCACGCCTCTGGTGAATGAATTACCCACAATGAAAAGCGCCCTTCATCCACATTGAAACTTGGAGCTAAAACCATCCCGAGTCCGAGTGGAAAACCATCCCAAGTCCGAGTGGTCTGCCAAGCCCAACAGGGCAGGCAGAGTAGTGGAAGGCACCTGGGTTCTTATCCCAATTTTGCCCCTTGTGAGCTGGGTGACTTTGAGCAAGTTACTTACTCTCTCTTAGCTCCTAATACCTCACCTTAAAATTGGTAACATTGCTGACTTTGCAATGAAAATTAAATGAGACACTGTTAGATGCCTGGCATGTAGTAGGTGGTAATGAATATTGTTTACTCCTCCCCTTGTCTGGCTTAAAAATAGAAATGCTCCTCTTGGGGCAGCTTTATTGCAGCTCTAATAAACAAGGAAAGTACACATCCTTAAATCTCCCAAGCCATCTTTCCTGGAGCAGAGTTTCTAGAAAAAAAACCACCCAGTAATTTGCAGTATTAGTAAACACAGCCACAAGTTTACCGGCTTCCTAGGTTCCAAACAAAACCTCCAACAACAAGTCATTTTAATCAGGGGCCTCTGAACCACTAGCAGTCCTTGCCTGCTCCCCCGTTTTCTCAACTACCCAAACTGAAAGGGCTCCCAAAAGCCTTCATAAGGATCTAAAATAGCTGGGAGATCAACACCCAGTTTTTCAGTCTCAACAGCCTAAGTTGAAAAGATAGTTTGGAAAGTATTGACATTACTCAAACGTCCAGGTGGACCAAGGACATTTGGGAAATGCTCGGCTTCCTCCAAAAAGACCAGGGTTTGCATGAAAGGAGACTGGGAGCAGGAGGGAGAGGGATGCTGACTTTCCCAACCAGTGACTCCCTCATCTTACAGCCCACGGGGGATTCTGGCAGCTCTGCCAGGATTTTCCATTACCATCAAGGACTGACAAGGCAATACAAGCCCCTCGTCCTGACCCAGATCCCAACAATTTTTATGAAATCATCCTACCTTGTAAGATTCCTAGGCCAGAGCATTTCACTACATTGTGGTCCTTAGAGAATGCACACAAAGCAGCTGAATGAATCTCAGGCAACCGTCAGCCAGTCCAGGCCAGCCCACCTCGGGCCAGGGAATCCCAGGCACCAGCAACTCTGCTACTGAAGGACCGGCCAGGAGATCGCCATTCCCCAGCCCAGGAAAGAAATCTGATCCACCAACAAAATTAACCCCCAAAGTGCTGAAAAAGCTAGGGTTCAGGCCTGAGTGCTAGTATCTAGTCAGCTGTGAAAAGTTTCAGCAAAGCAAAAGCTAACACCAACACTGAAAGTGTTACCGTAAAGCACCGAGTAGAAGGGCCCTCAATATGGTCCCAGGGGAGTCTGGAATATCAGGACAAGCTGAGTAAAATCTAAGTGTGAAAAAACATTTTAAATCCTCAAGGGCTATCTGGCTGTTTTAAGCCACTGGAGTTAAGTCTTTTCAACCAAAATAATGACATAAAAGTCACAAACATCAACATTTCTTAGCTCATTCCAGTAACAATGGAATACAAAGCATTTGATTGAAATGATGAACCCACAGAGATAATAAGTTCTGAAGCCAAAGGGGAGAAGATACCTATTTGGAGAGTTAACAATGACATACATTATTTCCGGTGATGTCACTTTTGATGCAGGGCCAGTGAAAATATGCATTAATTCCTCTTGCTACTTATTATTTTTTAGAAGTTCAGTGTGTGCCTGATGACTTTAAACATTGTGGTACAGAGGCTGGGAGGGGAGGTGGGGTGGAGAGAGTCCCATTTCTGGGATGGGAAGGGGTTGCACTGACTAATCCCTATTAAAACCTGTAATCAAGGAATTCAGAAGGAACTATGTAAACAGATGCTGTGAACAATGAACAAC
>PVIJ01000116.1:169671-296707 GCA_004024925.1 Scalopus aquaticus
GTGTGTGTGTGTGTGTGTGTGTGTGTGTGTGTGTGTGAGTGTGTGTAAGGGGGAGGGATGGGAAGGAAGCAATAACTGGCTCCAAACAGGGTCTCTGTGGTCACTGTTTGCTCAGCAAACAGAAACCTTTCAAAGGGGAATGAAGAACCATTCTTCCACTGTCCAAGAGGGAAGGAGTAAAAGGTCAGCTCAGAAAAGGAAGGAGGGTCTAGCGAAGCTTCCCAGGTGAATGAAAAAGCAACTAGATCTAGGAGCAGAGATTGTAATCTTGAGCAAGTCCCAACTAAAGTGAATCATTCACATTTTACCCCTCAGGGTCCTCCCCGACTTGAAAAACTGCTCCCAGCATCTGCAGTGGGGAGTGAGGGGCAGAGGCCAAGGGTGGGGGAAGGGTGAGTTTGGGGAGGTGACTATAGTCCAGATTTATTGAGACAAAAGTCAGGATGGACCCAGGCTCTGGCTCACGAAGATGCTTTAAGCCATTCTGCTTACCTTCTCCACTACCCCTGGAACAGAATTTATCTTTACATGACTTGTTTGAGAATCTGGCTGACCTCTGGGTTAATTTGGGTAGAAGGGGATGGTGAGTATGGGAGACACACACACACACACACACACACACACACACACACACACACACTCAGTTCTCTATAGTTGTTCCTTATTTTTTAATATCTAAAAATCCAGATTAATCAAGATACAGGATGATAAAGGATGTCTGTTGTTTGTTTTTTCATTCATTCAACTAACTGATATTTATTGAGCACTTGCTATGTGCCAAACACTGTTCTAAGTGCTGAGGATACACTAGTCAACAAAATAGATAAAAAATGTCCCCACTTTACCTGAACTTAGCTCTTTGTGGTAGAGTTATAAAATAAGACAAAAGGTAAATTACACAGTATGTTAGTGATAAAAGCCCACTAGATCTAGGAGCAACTAGATCTAGGAGCTCTAGATCCAGGAAAGAAGATATGATTTATCAAAGAGGGCTGTCTTGAATTTTACATAGGGTAGCTAGGCAAGATCTGTTGAGGGGATGATTATTTATGGACCTGAGTGCAAGAGTCTATGCAAGAGTTTGTTATGCAAATATCTGGGAATGAGCACCTTCCTGACAGGAAGCAGTCAATGCAAAGGTCCTGATAGAGGATACAACTTGCACTTTCATTCCAAGAACCCAGAGTCCAGTGTGACCAGAGAAGAGTGAGCAGTGAACCAAAAGGAGCCTAGAAAGAGGTCAGATCAGAGGGAGAAAGGGTAAAGGGAGAGCAGAAGGTGCCTAAGTAGAGCCTGGCAAGGCATTGTAAGCATCTTGGCTTACTGGGAGAGAGGCTGTAACCAAAGGGTGAATAAATGGGGTTTCTCCTTGCATGTAAATCTTTTGCAACACAAATGTATTATTTTGGTTATGCACAGTTTTCACAAGTGCAACTTTGTTGCACATGACAATGTGCTTAGTGGTGGTGGTGGTGGTGGGATGTCTCAGTCCCCTTTCTGCGGCTCAAGGAATCACATCTTTAATACGAAATGCTCTGAATTTTTTGAAGCTACAGATTAAAATTTAGGTAGGGCTGAAAAAACAAAAACCAAAATAGTTGGAGCTTTTTTGCATGCTATAAAAGAAAACAATCAGTGTAGCTACTACTCCACTGAAACGATGGTTTGTTTCTCTCAAGACCATCAATGTTTGATTCTTGCCAAACCAATAGTCCTTATCCTACTTGTGTTTTCAGCAGCGTGAAGCATGGCGGGCAGTTTCTTCCTTCTTGAATGAGTCTCAGGTTTACATGCATCATCCTGTGTTGCTCAGGCTCCTCTGCTCACCTTCCTTTTCTCCTCTCCAGGTCCAGGGTTCTGTCTCTAGTTCCCTTTCTCTTCTCCAGCTAGACGTTTTCTAGATGATCTCACCCACAGCTCAAATATTAGATATAGACAGATCACACTAAAGTCTCTCTCTAGTTTCTGCAGAAACTTTAGGATAGTTTCTCTGTCCTGGCCCCCTTTGTGCACACAATACATCTCAAATTTAATGTACCTTCCTTTGTACTGCTTCCAACTTCCAGTGTGACTGTACCCCCACTCCCACAGTCCTCCCCATCTCAGTCAATAATGTATGACTACCCAGCAGTCATCCTTAATTCTCTCTTCCTTCTGGCCTACTATATAATCCATTATGTATGTAATAAGTCCTTTGAGTTATACCTCCCCATTTACCTTGGCCCTGATGGCTACCTAGCAACCACAGCTAGACAGTCACATCAACACCTCTCTCTTCCAACAGCCATCTCCCTGATCACTCAGACTCCCTTCTAGTCTGGCTAGGCTCAGGGCAGTGACAGTGATCTTTCTCAAATATACACAGATGGAGTTACCATCCTGCCTAAACCCTCTAAAAGCTTTCCAGGAAACTTAGAACAAAATCCAAATTGGTTCCCTTGGCCTAGAAGGCTCTATGATCTGGCTCTGTCCCACTTCCTTTGCCTCACTGCCCCTCCCCTTCATCACATTCAAATACAGACCCACTTGGGTCATCAAGCGGCTTTCTCCCGACTCTGACCCAGTTATTTCCGCTATATCATACTTTATGGTGCTTACTCATAAACACATTATCTTTTCTTTTGGGAAAGAGGGGTGTTTTTTTGTCTGTATGTTCTTTAAAAAAAAAGTTAGCTCTTTGAGGACAGGAGTGCTGTCTCCTTTCATGCTAAGCGGTCTCCTTTCAGTGTCAAATTGGTCCTGGACCAATTTGGTAACAGGACAAAACAGGGAGCCGAATGTTCTGAGCAGTTTCTGGGAAATTTTGGCACCTTCAAGGACTTGAGCTCACTGATTCTTAATCTTTTATTTGGTCACACACCCATTTGAGAATCTGATAGAAACTCAGGTCTGTGTTTCTATAAAGTCCGTAGATCCTTTATACACAGTTTTAGGGGATTTGCTGGAAGCCTGCTCCTGAACTCCAGGTCAAGGGCAGCTGCTTCTGAGTTTTATGGCACTAACTCTGTACGAGGTCTACTTTCACTGTTACACTGTTTCCCTAGTTTGGAAGTCAGTCTTAGCACTCATCTGGGTCACTTTCATCTGGCTTGCTAATAATAGGACACAGAGAAAAGAAGGCTGGCTCCCCTGAATGGATGAACAAGAATGGGAAGATAAGGGATCAGAAGTAAATGCTTGAACTGAGGAGCATGGCACTGCCTGCTCTGGAATGTCACTGAGTGAGATCTACAGTACAGGGTGGAAAGAGAAGAAATACACCAGGGGTTTTTAATAATGCCTTCATAGTATAGGAGTGAACCCTAGGGAATTTGTAATTTTGTAGCAAAAATTGTAAGAAACCAGATAACTTTTGGAGTAAACAATAAACAACATTCAACAACCACCCACTTAGTGTCAAATTTGCACCAGACACCAGACTGGGCATTGGGAATAAAAGAGCAAGTAAAAGAAAACACCCTGGTCTTGATGGAGCTATTTACTGGAAGGAAACAAACAAGGAAAACCGTGAAGATGATGAAGGAACTAATCAGGGCGCTGGGAGAGAGAGACATGGGGAGGCACTTCCTTCACACAGAGTGGTCAGGAAAGACATCAGAGGCCATGACATTTACGCTTAGATGTGAATGATAAGAGGCAGCCTTGCATCTCCTGCTATCTTTCTCCACTTTCTCTATTTGCTTCTGGGACTTAAGACTTACAGGAATAAGTGAGAAACCCCCCATTTCCTGTTGGGGTGCTTATGCAGAATCTCTGATTCCACTTGGCCCCCACCTGGCTTCTTTGCATTTATACAGATTGAGGGTCCTGCCCTATTTTCCCAGGGAGGAGATGATACTGTCTGTCCTCCAGGCTTATAAAGACAGAGGAGCTGCATTTCAGTTCAAAGCTTTATCTTGTGGAGTTGCCTTTCTGTTGCCTTCAGTTGGTTAATTCCTGGCATTGTCTGGAGTCTATACTTGTCGGTACTCACATGGAAAAGGACACACACTTCTCCATCTCTAAACAAAAGGCATTATTCACCAGGAAGAGTAGCCAGTCTGTTATCCTTATTTACTCCCCTCCCATTCAGAATCTGAAACCTGAGGCTTGTTAACAAAACCTTGGCAGGAGAAAGCTGGAGAACACAGCTAAGGATGCCAGCATCTTCAGTCTAAAATCACAAATTCTGACTTTCCACCCTCAGTCCAGCATCAGAGATGTCTTTTCTAACAGGGTGCCAATGAATGATATCAACTCCCAAATGACAGCAGTTCCAACCAAGGACATGGGAGACCAAAGTTGTTTTTAACAATAATTCAGATTTATAGATTTTACTGCCTATAACTCACATCTCATTTAATTCTCAGAACTGTTCTGACATGTTTTATTATGCCTGCATTACAGAAAAACCACCTGGAACTCAGAGAATTTAGAGGCTCTGTTCATAGTCATACAATTTCGAAGAGACATCTTCAGCCTGAAGCCTGCAACTTCAGATGCCAAGTCCTTTTTGGTTTCTATGACACTGCACTGGTTAGACTTGTGAACACCTCTAGGTCACTATGCCAACAGATAGCACCAGGACACTGAGTCTGCCGACGCCATTATGGGTAATTCCAGAGTCTTTTAAGAGCTTCTAACACCCTTGGGCTTGGTCCAACCTAGATACACCCTTTTACTAAATCCCATGATACAAGGGTTCCTTCTGGATTTCCATTGACTGTTCTCTTTCAAGTATTGCCTGGGAGTTGGTTTTTATGTGCCAGGTATTATGCTGGGAAATGGTGGTATGCAAAAGAGAGATGGTCTCTCTCTATCCACATGGGGCGTGTGGTCTGGTACGTGTGGGAGTCAGCTGTCAATTAAAAAAGAAATACATCTAATTGCAATGAACTGCAATGCATGATAGGTGCCATGAAAAAAAATAGTCAATTGAGAGCAGGTGATAGAGCGGGAGAAAGTTACTTGCACAAAGTCCAAAGCATCTGTGCCCTGCTGCCTAGATGGGCAACCCGGGAATGCCAAAAGTTGACAAAGTCGTGAGAACTTTAAAATTTGTGCCCATGTGTAGCTTTCTACATAGTAAAATCTTAGATTTTTCCATAAAACACCATCCCAAACACCATTGGCTAGCAACAGCAACAACAAGGATTTCTGTGACATTGTTTCCAAGGCCATTCAGAAGTAACAAGCAGATTGGAAAGTTATTCATCGGGTATTTCAGGGAACAATTTGTACTGGGCCTTCCTGCTTCCTTAGTCACGGTAATGAACCTGGTTATTGAAAGGAAATGTAAGGAAAAGAATCTGAAGAGTCAAATTCCAGTAGCAATTTGTTCCCTTAAAAAAATTATGGGAGATTTAAAATAACACCATTGACTCTCAGCAGGTGTTTTTTTGTTGTTGTTGTTTGTTTTTTGAATGGTGTTAGAAATGCATAAGGAGAATCCTGAGGGGTCAAATATTTCTTTTTGCAACTGGACTGTTTAGTAAGACAGATGGGTAATGAATGAAATATTTCCTGGTGACTCTGGCTTTTTCTAATGTGGCTCCAGCAGAAAGGACATCCTTGACTATGTCCGCTGCAGGGTGAGATAATAAGGGATGGGCAGGTGGGCAGGAAGATAAATTAGCAGGGAAAGGCAGGGATTGGAGGGGAAACATGGAAATGCCCATTGTGGGCAGCCCTGAGTAGACTGTGCTTAAGCTAACAGTTTGGTGTTAGTTTACTTCATGTACGCAAAGTTCTCCCACTGACGCCAGGATGCACAGCTTTGCCCTGCACAGACGCCCTGCAGAGCAGGGGAGAAAGCAGCAGAACAAGAGTCAGGGACCAAGCTCTTATTCCACATGGGTCACTGTGCTGGCTCTGGCCAACTTCCTGACTGTGGATCTCAGATTACTTGCCTGGTCATGGAGCAGACTGCCACTCCGGGGTTCTCTCCGACCCCTTCAAGTATGAGGGTTTGTAAGTCCACATTCCCAGCTCTCCCACTGAAATCCCTTTTCAAAAGAAAATTCATTTACCTTGTGAATTTGATTCAGTCCCCATCTGTCCCCCAGCTGGAGACAGTCCTTGAATTTACGGCAGACTTTCTAGGAGTCGGGGCTGTATCAAATGTTATAACTATCTCATCCCACAGAGTCCTGCCTACAGCCCCGTGAGTCTCTTGTAAGAAAACCTGTTCTGGACTTTCGCTTTGGTATTTCATTGTTTCCCTTCTGAGTTTATAGGGACTATAAAGTAGGTTCACAAAACCTTCGACAATCTCTAAACCACAATCTTATTTAATTCAAAAGGAAAAAAAAATAGTTTGGCAAAGAGCCCAATTCATTCAAGGTATTTGCCTAGTGGAGAGGCTAGCTGAAAAGTTACAGACTGGTTAAGAATTAAACTCCTTCCTTTTGCCTGTGAGTCTCTAAGAGGAAACTGTTTTGAATGGGAGAAGAGAAATACACAGGGTGACTGGTGCATAGTAAAGACTTACAAATTTTCCTGCGGGCCATGAAAACTAACTATATGCCAGGTACATACAATGTTGACAGCAAAACTCATAACATCCCCCTGAGACCAATTTTACCACCTCCAAGTTACAGGTGATCTACAACTCCAAGGGACTACATAAATTGCTGAAGGTCACCTAGCTAGTTAAGCACTAAAGCTAAAATCTAGATACAAGTCTACCAAGTTTACAAAATCAGTATGCTTTTTAGAATTTTTTAAAGTTTCTATCACATGGTGGTTACCATGCTAAATTCTCCGGTTCTTGTCTAACCCTCTGGACACTCTCAAGTAGTAGTGCTATCCCCAACATACATGAGAAAATTGAGAAATGGTGGGTTAAATAACTTGGCCAAGTCCACGCTGCTGGGAAAACCCCACTAGGCAAGAGCCCATGCTAGGAACCAACACAATCACCTCTGAATTTTGCCCTGAGCCTGGTGCTTGGCACGTTAAGCAAAAATTTTCTGCATCTCACCAATAGTCACTTTGTCAACAACAACCCTTCTCTATGGGTCTCCGTCCTCCCTTTCTCCAGGAGTGGCTGAGTGCATGGGTAGGCAGCTTCACAATAGCTTCTAGTTTTGGACTTTCACTTAAGTTCAGAGAGAAAAAGAAAAACTTTCATTCAATTTAGAGCACAGTGCAAACTGACACTAAATGTGTAGGTTCAGCTGCAGGCAGCAAGCTGGGCCTAAACAGAAACTCCATTCTTCAACGAATCTTCTCGCAAACATGCTACCAAAACAATGGAGTAGTATGGACACCAGAAGAGTGTGAATGGTTCGGGGCCACCCCATCCCCAGAAGCCAGAACACACTTGAGACTATGTTCTCTTGCAGTGCTTCTGCACACACAGGTGTAAGAATTTTAAGGAAAACATAGAATATAGGCTTTATTTGCAGCCCACACTTGTGTGCATGCATTCAGTGGCAAGAATGGTCTCTGCATTGTTTTTTATAAGAACAAAAGGAGTAAATATCCAATATCCACCAGTAGGAAAGAAACATTAATCATTTGTGGCTCCTCTATAGAATGGAATACTCTGTGGCTAACAAATACAATGCTGATAAATCCTGGTAAAAAAAGACACTCATCAGCATGTCAATATTACAAAACCACTTGTTTTTTAGAAGCTGTACAGTGTAGCAGTGAAAATTAAGGGTGATGGAGTCACACTTCCTGGCTCTGCTGCTTCTAGCTGTCTGGCTGCAGACACATTGCTTAAGCAAAGTGCATCTCAGTTCCATCATCTGTACAATGGATTCTTACGCCTAGAGAAATTGTAAAAATTACTTTCTTGAAAAAAATTAATGTTTTGATAAAAATTGAAAAAAGAATCAGTATTTGTAAAGAGCTCAGAACACAGCGTCTGGCTGCTAGCAAATGTTTAAGAAATACTTGCTCTTTTTAAAAATTAAATGTGCAAGGGGTGCCATGAATAGTAAAATGTCTGGAAGGCAAGAAGGTGCTCACCATTGCGCTAGCTGGGTCAGATGAGAGTATGACCTTTCCTTTTTCTCCTCTAATTTGCTTACCTGCATTTTTTATTTTTCCATTATAAAGAAAGTTTATGCTTTTTCTTTGATAAGGAAAAAAAACATTTTTTTAAAAAATCCGAAGCTTTAATGAGACACAGAAACCTCATCAAAACTGCATGGTGTCTCCTGGTCTTTTCTAGTTCAGTGTCCTAATAGCAAGAAAGAATTTGCACCTCAGAACCTTGGTCCTGAAGATGCAAAGACTGCCTGGGGAGAGAAAGAGTGGAGCCCGAGAGCCTGATTTCATTGGAGCAATTCACTTAGCTTAAAAAGTCAGGAAGTCTAGCGGATTAAGGGTATTACAGTCGCTATTCATAAAGGTGTTTTGTTAGAACTTCCAAATAGCAATCTGGTGAAATAAGCCTTGCACAGTCTTAAATAAAAGCCTGCTACAGTACTTAAGGTTTCCTAGAGAAGGAAAAAGACCCCCAAGTATTAATTTACCTAAAGAGCAGCTGCCTGGAAGATACTGTAATGTATCCTAAGTAGCCAATGCTGTAAAATAGGTTACCAGTCATAGAAAGAGCTGGAGGTTGAAGCCCAGATTCCCCGGTGGTAGAACTGCAATTAGCAGTAATGAGAGGCATGTCTGCGTTCAGATAAGAGTCGCAGCTGTGCACATATTATAGACTTGGGTGCCTTTTTACGAAACCCAAGGACATTTAAAGCTGCTGGGATCCAAAAGGCAGAAGGTGTGTTTGGATCTCAAATTTACATTGTAAGAAAGCAAAGAAAAACCATGTCTGATGTCCTTATCTCACAAATGACTCTAGGATGGGAATGTCACAGCAAAATGTGAGGAGGAAGGAGACTTGCTGATCTTCAGTCCCTTTGAGGACAGTGGGCCCCGAGCTGTTTAAGTCAAGCAAGGAAATTCCAGTGTTCGGTCTCATACATGGGGCAGAAAGTCTTGTAAATAAGACTCTAAGTCAAATGAGAAACAAATTCCACTTTTTTCCACTGCTTCTCAAGAGGGCAATGAAGGTGTCTTGAGAGAGAAACCTTCTTCATAACGAGGGGACGATGAAGTAAAGGTGAAAAATCTTACAGAGTGAAAAAGTGATGGAGTTTGGTGACAGGCAGGCTTGGAAGTGAATTCTGACCCTAGGACCAAGTTGAGCTGTATGAACTGGAGCTAATCCATCTGTCAGATATCACTCAGTTACCTAATGTGGCTTGGCCTGGATAATGAGGTTCTTATGGTGATATGGCAAGGCCTTTCTCACAAAATTCTTAGCATATAGATTATGGGTGGGTAGCAGACATTTATAACATGTGTTTGATGCTATGATAAAGAAAAGTTCAGGGTATAAAGGAAGCAAATAGGAGTGTCATCCAATCTGGTCTGGGGGTGGGGTGGTTACGGAAGGCTTCCTGGAGGAGATGACATTAATTAAAAAAAAAAACTTTTTTTAATGAAGTACCATTGTTTTACATCCTTGTTAACATTTTGGCAATACAGGATTTCTCTCTCAGGTATGGTCACCATACCTCTCCCAAGAAGGTGAACCCTGAAGGATAAGCACCAAATTACGGCCAAGATGGAGGGGTAAGGGTGAAGAAGCACTGTAGGTAGAGAACAGTCTCTGCAAAGGCTATGAAGTGAGACAGAGAAGAGGTACAGCAAGTTGTTCCACGTGGTTGGAGGGGTAGGAAACAATGGGGGCCCAATCTTATAGAAAACCTACTAACTGAGTTTGAACTTTATCCTGAGGAGGATCAGGGAGCTCAGACGCATTTTGCAGCTGCTGGAAAAGTTGTAAGAATCAGGCATGCCAAAGGAAAATTATCCCAGCTCTGTTTGCCAGTTCAGAAATTTCCCTCTGTTGCTTGCATTTTGACTAATTTCCTTGACAAATTTAGCATTTTTAAAATTATTATGTCTACTCCATGGAAAGCTGCAAGTTACAACACTATCTCACAGCCTGTTTGTTGAAGTTTCTGGAATCTTCCTTCAGACACCACTGGGTTCAACAAGCACCCAGCTCTATGCATGCAATTCACTTTCAATAATCAAGACACCGATCTTATTCAGGGCTGGCCATCTGGTGAACTGAGGTCACCCAAGAAGTTTGGATCTGAAAAGAAACTTAGGGGCCACTTGTCTCCATCCCCTCATTTTATGCATGAGCCCAGGCAGAGAGGAAGCACCCTGTCTGAGGTCACAGAGTTTAGTGTTCAATACAAGGTGAGTTTACAGATCTTCAGCTTCCCCAATACAGGCTTTTGCTTTATCCCATCTCTCATCAATACAAAAAATTCTAATTTCCTACCCCAAAGTCAGGGAGGTCTCACAGACACCTGTGTGACGACACAAAGTCTCAAGAGCCAGCAAGCAAGGCAGGAAGGAACAGAAAAGATAGTTGAACAGGAAGCAAGAGATAAGAAGGGAAGTTAGAATGATATTATCCAATGTGAAAAAGCAGTCATCACGGCCGTCGAGGAATAGAATCAATTCTATTTACCCAAAGCACTTTTAGGTAATGAAAAGTGCTTCCAGCGTTACCCTGTTTGAAAACATTTATCAGATGCCAGAGAAATTAAGCATGTGTAGGCACACGCACTGCTCTGTGCAAACGGTTTATCTAGCAAAATAACCAGGGGGGACAAAAAGATCTGAAGAACTTCAACTTTCAACTGCCAAGTGGATCAAAGTCACAAGCAGCAGAAAGAGAAATACACACGCCTAAATTTAGTCATCTCTCACTCTGGATAATTTCTTTTCCAGTCTGTTGGTGGACAGAGCCAGGTGTGAATGACTTTCATCTGATTCTCTATCTTTGCCCGAGCAGAGTCCTAGAGGTCAAGTCCAAGATGCCAACTGCAAGCCTCCTCTTGTCTGCGTCCCTGAATCTCTGTTGGTTATCAGCACAGGACCTCAAGAAGTAGCTGAGAAGAGGAGCATAAAGGTGAGAGAGAAGAGACAGAGATACAGATGAAGACAGACAGATGCACATTTTAGTACAAAGTGAAATTCTCTAGGAGAAAAAAATTGGAAATTTTGCTACAAATCTCAATAAGGTTTAGTCCTGGAAAGCAGACTTCAGCTGAAAATCCACAGGCTGAGATTCTGTTCCTTCACCTCCACACCAGGAGACCAACCTCAGGAGACTTGCACAGGTCCGGAAAGCTCAAGGGTGTTCTTCTATTTGTGGATAAATTCTAAACAGCACCATAAACAAAGGATCTCAGGTGTGGGGCTGGGCGTCGTCAACAGGTTACCCTAAACCTGGCTGACCCTGGAAGACAGTCACAGTCGAGGCCCCGTGGATGGCACTTCTGCCTGGGGGTGCCCACTATTCCTCCAGGCCCCTGCTCAGTGAGGGCATGCACCAGGGTACCTGGAGCTAAACACCAAGTCTGACTTGCCTTTCAAAGGAGAACTGAATTCTTCAAGGACTGCTTTTTGTCCTCCAGCCAACCTGTCAAGCCTATCTTCTCCTGGTAACCACACACACATGCCGCTGGCTAAATTTAGACACTAAGAGCTTTTCTCACACGTCATTTCACTGGCGAAAAGGGCAGGTCAGTTTCTTCAGTGACTATAAGACTGCCAACCTGATCAATGCAGAGATGAGGCCATGCCCCAAAGGGACTCACACCTGCTCTCCCCTGACCCTCCATCCCCAGAATAAATTCTTTCCACACAGTCTGGACCTAAGGGCAGCACGGCTCATTTTAAAGACTACTAGCAAAGGAAGTGCCACCATTTTATTTCATAAACGAAGTCTTCTATTTTGAAAGTTTATGTCTATAAAATGTTTATGATGCTTTCTGGGAGACAGTCTCAGTTCCACTTGCAACCATGGACACCTTTTAAAAACTCAGGGCCTCCCTGGTGGCGCAGCGGTTGAGCGCTGCACTGTGGAGCTGTCGGCAGCAGCGATGCAAGTTCGACGCCCAGCCAGGGAGAATCCCACATGGTGCGGCAGACCTCTCCTGCCTCGCCCGCTGCTCCCCTCGGCAGTGTATTTCTGATCTGCCTGTTCTGCTCCCCACTCTGTCTCTGGTGAACCCTCCCGCTGCCCCATGCCTCTGGCCTGTACCCCAGCTTGGATGTATAAATAAATAAATATAAAAAAAATTTAAATGAAGATACCTCGTTGGGTTGGCATGAGGATTAACGGAGTGCATGCTGGTCAGGTGCCTGGCTCAGAGTGGGACTACATACACATCAGCTGCTGCTGCCACCATTATTGCCAGCCCAGAATCTCTAGCTAGAGAGTTAGAAAAGGACACTTCTCTGTGCCTCATTCTAGTCTCCTGACCTAAGAAACAGAGGTCCCAACCACTTGGCCGGACTGAGTTGGGCAGGATGAAATGAGATGAAATCCTGAGAGCATTCAGCCCAGTGCACAGGACATGCTCAGAAACGTCAGGTCCTTTTTCTCATGCTCCTCTCCCTACTGAAAACCTCCTGCATTTCAGATGGGAATCATCACTCCTTGTTCTGTTTCTAAAGAATGATTTAAAACAAGCAGTACCACCTAGGGTTGCAATAGTTCAAATATTTACTTAGGTACTAGAACATGACAGTGTATTCCCAGGCCCTCACTGTTAAAAGGTTAAGACAGGGAGTTTCTCTATCCTCAGAGAGCTCAGGGTGTGGTGAAAAGAATCAAGAGACACTTCTGGGCCTCCCTGGTGGTGCAGGGGGTAAGTCTCAGCACTATGAAAGTATCTGCAGCCACTGCAGCATGAGTTCGATCCCCGGCCAGGGAGCTGACCCACATGGTGCAGCAGACCTCTCCTGTCTCGCCCACTGCTCCCCTCAGCAGCGTATTTCAGTCAATCCACCTGTTGTGCTCCCCACTCTGTCTCTGGTGAATCCTCTCACCCACCACAGCTCTTGCCTACACTCCAGCTCTTGTATACATAAATAAATAAATCTTAAAAAAAAAATAAAAAGGGACACTTATACTTCTTCCATGTCTTGGAACTGAATCTTTCTTCTGAATACCAGCTATCAATAATTGGTATTCTCACAGGTAGGCTTCCCTACCACCAGGAAGGGCCTCTCATTATCTGCATTAATGTACTTGAAGTCATTTGGTAAATGGCTTGAGTTGTGATTTGGTTTCCCAGTCACATGATTTGAGTAAGAAGCTACTCCAGAGCCTCTGCTCTTACCCACACATTATATTGTCTCAGGCTCTGCATGTTGCATCAAAAGCAGCACAAGGACAAAAAGGCAGGCAGAGGAGAAGCCCTATCTTTGCACCTGGAAGAAGAGCTGTGGCCAGTGCAGGCTGAGTAGGAAGCTAATATTTTAACTTGAAAAGCAACCCTAGGGATTTAGATGTTATCTTCTTTCAGCACCACCTTAAGTTACACTAAAGCACTGGCAGGGAGAGGGAATTTATGGGACTAGTAAGGCCAAGGCTCCGGTGGAAGGAGGTTCTGAAATTAGCTGTAACCTGATCAGAACATCGCAACCACCTCACGTTCGTTCACGCCACTGCTTTACATCCACGAGCACGCCTGGTCATGTTCTCAGTGGCAGCAGGACATGCGCCACTGGCCTCTGGCCAGTGCCCCAAATGCTGCCAGCCTCTTTTGGGTACAGCGAACTCCACAGCAGAAGCCTTTAACTGGCCCTTTTACAGAAGATACGGGTTCCATATCGTGAGGACATTGTAGCTTCAGCAGGCTCCCCCTTCGGCATACAGGAGGAACGGGCACTACAGTGGGAATGCAGGCCAGCGTGGTAACAACTACTGCTAGGACTTCCACATGAGCTTCTGTAAGGTCTAGAACAGCCTATAGCCTAGAGTTCAAAGGGCCCTAGTGTTGGATAGCCACTTTTTAAGTAGTCTAGGGGCTCACTAACATGCAGGGCTGGAGGGTTCCTCACACTAGAGGGAGTTCTAAATTTTTTCTTAAATTTTCCTGACCAGATACAAGCCACTTCACTAAGTGATGGTATCATCAATATCAGAAAACCAGAATGCAGTAAATGGAATAGTTTTCCCCCACCCACTGAGGAACAGAAGCAGTGGACCCTAATAACTCAAAATAGCTAGTAGCAACTGAGGGCTTTGTTCTCATCCTTCACTCGCAGAGGTTAGAGACGGTCTGCTCCACATCTGCAGCTCCTGTCTGAACCTTCCATGCCACTAAGAGAATATGTGCAGGCAGGCAGGTGTGAGCCTCTTTCCCTTTCCAACCAGTGCGGCCCAGCTGCTTCCTTACTGGAAAAGCACCAGGCAGAAGCAAGTGGATTCTTTTACTCCTTGGAGTTAAACCTAGTTAACCAAGGAAAGGGGGTGGGGAAGAGAAGTGGGCATGGATAGGAGAGACAATGTCCCACTCCTGGTCCTTTGAGTCTCTTGATCCCTAGGAGCCATTTGAGACAATAGGGAGAGCTTGGGTTGGAGGGTCAGAGGACCTGGGTTCTGGTCCTACTTGCTGTGTGATGCCAGACAAGTGACCTAGCCTCTCTGAGTCAGTTGCATCTTCTAACCTGAGAGTGATGGTGACCGTTTTCCCCTCATAGATGGGTATGCAGATGAAATGGAACATCATTTCAGATCTCATTTAACTCCAGCCCCACCAATTGCTAGTTCTATTTCCCCATTCATGATAGAGTCATGATGGAGACTAATGCACAGCATAGAGCACTTAATATGGGAGAGGGGAGGAGGGACTTGTTATTTTCCACTCTCAGAATCCCACCTCTTCCCTCTCAGAGCTCCCTCCCTCAGTTACAGTGAAGGTCTGGGTCTGTTCTCTGGGCACTTGTGGGAGGACTTGACTTAGGGCAGAAAGCATTTTTCCAGCCTCTCTCCCTCCTCGTTGGAGGGATGGGTGCCCTTCTGGTTTACAATCCATTTATGGTGGGACAGCTTGGTCACTGGATGTTTGTGTAGTGTTTAATCATTAGGAGGTGGCCAGTTCTAATACTATGAGCCTCTGGGGCATCTACAAATAAGTCAGCTATTTGCCTCAGTCTATCAGTGTCTGTTTTCAGAAGGCTTCTCTCCAAGGACATAGGGATGACCTCTGACAAGCCTGGAGCTGGGGAGGGGACTTCTGAAGGGTGCAGTGGGAGGGAAGTATTAAGGTGAAGTGTTAATGTGAAATGAAGTGTTAAGTATCAGAGTAAAGCATCTTCCATGCTGGAAAACACGAGGTCAGCCTTCAGAGAGGGGGTCTCCTTTCCCAGAGAACAAAACGCCAGGCTTCTTTTCCTCTATCCCATTATCCTCCCTGACAAACCTGACTGCTCTTTCTCCTCACCACTCTCAATCCCAATTGTTTTCCAAGACCCCCAATAAAGTCCCCTCCTTCTGGGAGCCTTCCCAGTCTAACCTGTGCTATGGGGCCCTTCCTGTGACCTCTGAACTGGAAGGCATTGCCAGAGCCCTGACTATATGCCCCTTCCTCCAAGGACTCCCGCCCTGGTATTTGAGACAATGGAGAGGACTTTGGTGTCTGAAGAAAGCGCCCTGTGTCCCTCAGTGCTGGCAAGCACCCCATACACACTATGTCCCCAAATCATCTCAGGCTTGCATCTGATCTTAACTGAAGACCTACTCTGTGCTACTGACCCTGCTAAGGATTGAGCCAGTACTGAGAGTGAGAAAAACAATCTCACTCAGAGTGAAAATCTCAAGATCTGCAGCTGGGAAGATACTACTCACTCAGGTAACACTGGAGCTCAAAGTTCAGCAAGAGTTGACTGAGTGCCTACTATGTGCCAGACACTGTATCAGTTAGGCTCCAGAAACCCAGTGGTAAATAAGACAACCCCTGCCTCGAGGGGTAGCATGGGAGGGGGGATTGCGGGGAAGTCAAGATCTGCTATAAGTTAGAGCGAAGAACTATAAGGGATAGAGGTAGAAAAAAATAAAATAAAGCAAAGGATTACTTGAGGATCTTTGGGAGCATCAAGGTAGGATGCTTGATGCATCTGTGATGCTTAGTGTGATAACATCAGAGCTGAATGCTGAAAGAGGAGGGATGTGTTAACCTGGCAAAGAAGGGTCAGGAGAAGACATTCCAAGCAGAGGGCATTTCATGGGCAGAGGCACAAAGATGTAGAACTCCGTGGGGTGTGCCGGAGACTGCCAAGTGTTGGATGTGGCAGAAGGAACCAAGGCTAGTGACTCTCTTCAGAGGTCTAGACTTACCTGTGACATGGGGTCACAAGGATTTTAAGCAGGCAAGTGATGTCCTTGGGCATATCTGCATTAGGGGAGAGATGACTGTAGCTGTGCAGGGGAGGACTGTGGAGGTACAGGACAGGGACAGCCAGTGAGAGCAGAGGGCTACACCAGGAAGCACAGATGCAGCAGCTATGCCAATGAAGGTGGGTGAGCGGGAACAGACAGAAAGAGCCCCAGATTTCCACTGAAATCTGGAAGCTGACCTCAGTGGCACCCCAGTGGCTGTGTCATTAGCATGACAACTGCTGCTTATGGTCAGAGGCACCGCCCTGCAGACTCCCTGCAGGGACATTCAAGGCCAGAGCCCCCATTAGCTCCACCAGCTTTTGGCTTGGTTCCCTTTATTCCAGATCATTAAGAACACAGCCTTCTGGGAAACTTCCTCAGGGTTTTTGTTTAAACTGAGAAGCAAGGACATTTAATTGCCTCAGTTAGACACCCTGCATCACTCCCTTCTGCCCTCCTCCCCATATCCCCTCCCTGGTCAGACTCCTAGGTCCTCCCACAGCAGCTTCTTCCCACAGCTTGTGTCTTGAAACATAATCAGTGTGCATTCCGGGGCCCTCTTCAAATTATGGCTCTGATCTTTCCTTCCAAAAGCAGAGCTGGAATTACAGCTTGGCTCAGAGAGAAGTTCAAATCCACAGGGTCATAAACCCTTTCAAGTTCTGTTTCAAGACTTTTGCCGAGGATTTTAACAAGTTTGCACCTCTGATGTTGTTACATGGTGGTTAGTCTACTGGTTCCAAAGAGTGGGACCTCTTGCTGCGATGTGGCGTGTGTTGACTACTTGTTGTCTGCCAGTTGCCCTCTGGGGTGTGCTTTTTCCTCCTACCAGAATCCCCCAAAGACAGGAAAAGTTGGGGGACAAGTGCTGAATGAGACACTTCTCCCTTCAAAGCAGAATCACAAGAGAAATGATGGAGGGTAGGAGACCACGCAGGCCAGTGGTCACAGCACTGGACCTGGGGCCAAAGAGACCCATTTATATCCTGGCTTCCCAGATAAGGCTCTTCACCTGTGCGACTGGCATTCTAATCCTTCACCAAAAAAAATTTCTTGCCATTGATTGAGGGTGTTTTTTGGTTGCAGGTGCTATGCTAACATCGTCCCTGCATTACTCTCATTTAATCTTCACAGCAGCCCTCAGAGGTGGACTCAGTATGTCTATTTTACAGATGAGGAGAACCCAGGGGCTCGGATGGCCAAGCTCACTGCCCCTGTCGTGGAGCTGGGGAGCAGCAAAGCTGGAGTCTCAACCTGCCAGGGTTTGAAATCATTTTCCCCAAAATGGTCATGGGCTGGTTTAAATATTCAATTTCTCACAGGGCAGGCTCTTGGATACCAACAAACCCATTTGGGAAGGCAGGTTGAGGCTATGGTTAATTTATTTTGAGGACTGGTAGGGGACTAAGTGGGGTGGTTCACTCTAAGCCATAGCACTGGGGTTGATCTGTATAAGCTATGAGGGTTTTTTTTACAAGTACTGATGCCCCGTTCTTATTGGCTGGTATCCTGTTCTGACTGGTCACTGCTCTGTTCTATTGGTTAGTGACTGCATCAAATCCATTTCAAATATTTCCCACCCCAGCTCTGGATCATTCACCCATTCACGATACATGTAATGAACCCCCTATGATCCAGGTACTGTGCTGGGAAGGAAATTCACCTGTAAAGAGAATTGACTTAGTTTCTGTTTTATTGATACTTCTAAACTAGTGGGAGGACATAAGAAATAAGCAAAAATAAACAAATGCAAGTAAGAGGTGTGAAATAAACAGACTGAATTCTCCAGAAGGCACTAACAGGTGAGACCTTGGTTAGAATGGTCAAGGATGGCTTCCCTGAGAGGTGATACTGGAGCTGAGCTGGAAGAGAATGAATCAGCCTTGTAAAGAGGAAAGGGGAGGGGTAGGAAGTACATTCCAGGCAGAGGGAATAGAAGGTACAAAGCTTCTGAAGGGAGAGTGGGATGAAGTGAGAAGTCACAGCAGCGGGCAGAGGTTACAACATACACTATCTTGGGGATCATGATAAGGAGTCTGGATTTTACTCTAGGTGCTGTGGAAGTCCACTGAGGTGAAGTTTTAGGCAGGGGCCAGAAGGGGATCTGTGTGTGTGTGAAGATCACAATGGTCGCTGGGTGAAGAATATACTACATGAATATTTAAGAGATCTTTTTGAGGAACTGTGTATAAGACTTGCCAAAAGACTAGCTGGAAAAGGAGAGGAAAGTTAATATCCAGTAATACTAGTAATCATTCCTAGGAATAACATCACCTTGTTATGTGCTTCGAAGACCCAGCAAGACAAAGTTCTCCCCATTTCTCACTGTAAGGAATCCTGGGGGCCAGAGGATCTGAGTGACTTGCTCAGGGCCATATAGGCTGTGAGCGACAGAGATCCAATTCCCACCTTGGCTTATCTAACTCCAAAGCCAATGTTCTCTCCAGGACACCATGCTGCCCAGCTCTGGTTCCATGGCTACACAACAGGGTGCTCATTCCATGTGTCATGAATGAGTGAATGATGCAGAACTGAAGTGAGAGATATTCTTGGTAATTATGAAGAAGTGAGAATTATTTAAAATTGATGTGATGGAGGAACCAAACCACCAGAGCAGGACACCAACCAAACAGAACAGAGCAGTGGGCTAGGAACCCAGATTCCAAAGTGCCAAGAAGTCTGTGAGGCTGAGGCAGCTTCCCTAGGGACCTTACCTCCAGTGTACCCACAGCTTTCGTGAGTTGCTTCCACACTAAGAAACGTGGACCCCTTCTCTCACAGGAACCCTCATAGTGCTTGGCAGAGGATACTGGAGAGCCATTCTCACCCCCCACATAGCACCCAGTGGCCCACTACAGGAAACTCAAATGACTCTGGTCCTTGCCTGTACATCCTCTAAAAGGCAGTACAGCAGGTGCTTACTGGACCACCATGATCTATGTTGCTACTCTAAGACTTCCACTACTACATACCCATAGGTTACCCACGATTCATTTCCAAACAGCCCAAAGCAGCCAGGGAGGATCGGTTTTTTAAGCCTGATTTTGCCATTGGGGAAACCGTAGGAGTTTGTGCATCTCTCTCCCAAATCTCAGGATAAGCTACAGGGGGAGGCAGAGACAGATACCCTTCAGTTGGGGGTTTGAACTCACTGAGCCATGCAACCACCTCATTTCCCTCAGTCCCCATTTAATCTCCTCCACACAACCTCGCAACATCCCTCAAAATGTCAGAGTCTCTCTTCAGATCTCATTTCAAACAATTTTACAGTACTGAGCACCACGATTAATGAAGGGGATAAATCAGAGTGCACAACGATGAGGGAGAGAGAGGCTGCAGCTGGCGCAGACAAAGCCAGCCCCTCTTCCTGTGTTGCCAGGACACAAAAAAGCCACAGGGGTCTAGAGCTGGGGCCACTCCCTGGGAGGATGAGGGAAGGCAGAGCCTCACCAGTGTGATCAATATGACAAAGGCAACACTGACATCTTTGCTGGAGGTTTTGGCATTGAAGGAGTTAAATGTTCTTAAGAGGAAAGTGTTACCTCCTTTACTTTCGCAGCTTCAAACAACCCTAAAATTCTCATAAGTAATGCTTAGAGTTCCCTCAGCTACTGCTGAGCCTAAGCTTTATCGTGGGCTTTCCTTTCACTGAATGTCCCAAATGGGGAAACTGCGACCTGGCCCCAGAGCTCTCTCAGAGGTGCATGGCCCAGCTGCGATCACCTCTGCAAGCACCTCATTTGGAGCTGAGAACCAGGAGATGCTCATGACGACTCATGTAGCTCCACATACTAGAGGAACTGCGACCAAGTCTTTGAGCAAAAAGGGAGGTAAGCACCCTTTGGGAGAGACCCAAACAAATCCTCACTTTGCCCCTTGAGGCAGAGTGGCTTTGGGGACGGAATGTCCCTTTTGCAGCCTTAGTTTCCGTATCTGCAAAGTTCACTTGAAGACTGTTTTGGGGTGCACCATGCAAAACCTGCCAACTGGATGAACAATCCAGCATAGGGACACCCCCTCCCAGCTTTCCAACACTTCTCATTCCCAAAGCAGCCTGCCCCCTCTGCACAGGTGCAGCCACTGAGTGCTGATTTAGGGAACAAAGACCCAAACCTCCAAGTCCAATTAAGTCCTAAGTCAGAACACCCAGCAAAATAAATATAATTCACTGCTTATCAGTCATTTGGAATTTTATCTCAATGAAAATAAGACTATCATTCCATAATCTTCAACTTAGTGTAATTTTGGTGAAGTTCCAAGTTAGAGCAAGACCCACTGTAATGGATGATTTTTTCCAAAGTGTCAGAAAGGCTCAAGGCCCCTCTGCTCTCATCCACTGTGCTGCCCTGTGCTGTCACCATGGGAAGATGGGGTTCTGGCCCCTCAGTCCTGGGCCTTCCCCAGTACCTACCCTGAGCGGCAAGAGCAACCTGTCCTTCTCACACTCCTCTAAGTGGGTGGCTTACCCATGAGGACGGAGGCCATGAGGCTTTCTCTTCTCTGGCAACGGTCTGTTGTGTGTGCAGAAGAGTGGGCCCCTCGGCCTGCTGGGTCTGCACACACCCCCTAATTCTTGGTAGAGAACCCCAGTCCTCACAAGAACACTCATTCACAGCCATTCTGGGATCTTAGGATCAGCAGTGGGATACACAGATGAAACGGGAGCATAGGGCGGGGAAGCGTTGTGCTCAAATGATCGGTGGTGGCAGGTCAGGTCTAGGATGAGGCCCCCGGGGCTCCCCGTGTACACTTCTTTTTTTGCATGGGCTGCATTTACAATCAGCATTGCTGAAAATGGGTGTTTTCATGAGAGTTACTTAGTATTCGTATTTCCCAAACTCACACTGAGATGGCCTTGCTCCCCGAAGCCTGCAGGGCTGAGTGGTTTCCAATTCCTCACTGACAAAGTGGGGGGCTGTGATGGATGTTGCTGAAGGGCTCCCTCACCCAGCCTTGCTTTGTAAGCTGCTGCCTCCTGACACGAGCAGGCTTAGGAAAGGCAGGCTGGAGGAAACATTTACATGCAAGGGACCCCGAATAAAACTCTAGGCTGTCACATCTATCCTGCGTGACCAGCCTAAAGGTCACACTGTAGCCAGGGACACATATGCATCGGGCAGGGTAGAGGCTTCCAGCCATACACTCCACAGCGGTTACATTTCAGCAACAGAAATCTTGACTGGGTTGCTCTTTAAAAGTGACAACAGTATTAAAGGCAACAAAAAGAAAACCCCAAACGGATGATGAGACAAGTGGGCCTATTTTGACACTTAGCTAATGTTTCTAAAGAATCTTTCAAATCATCACCGACAAAAAAAAGAAACTCCTGCATTTATTAGGATAACAGCGAGTTCCCCACAGAGGATGGCATTTAACTCCCAGGGATGCGCCTTCCTGCACCCAGTGAAACTCTCCGGCATCCTCTGGCACACCCAGTTTCCGCAGGCCTGTTTGGGTTTCTCTCCCTGTACTGACTGTCAGTTTCCTGCGAGCAGGGAGCAGAGATGATGCCCTTTGTCTCTGGATCCCAGGGCCTGGGGCACAGTAGATGCTCTGTAAATATTCAGCAATCGCCAGCATTTTCTCTAAACTGCCACATATCAAAACTTAGTCCAGATATTTGGGTGAAATACAAATGAGCCAACATATTGCTTAAAATTCAGTCATCAAGTACCTTATCTATGTGCTCTCTCTCCTGCCAACAGAGCTCATTAGTCAGGCCGGGCAGAAGCTGCCAGGGAAGCAGTAAATAAGCGGTGAGCTGCACGGTACTAGCTGGTTAGTGATGGGGAGGGGCGCACAGGCACAGGTTTAATTACACATCATTTATTTGCAATACAAAAATGGTCACTAGGATGGTGCCCTGCATATTTTCTGTTCTGCATGCAGGCATGTGGTGCAAATGCACACATTTCTCTTTACCTTTGAATTTACTTACAGCCATGTGACTTCCTTTGGCCAAAGACAAGTGAGTGTAAAGTCAGGTGGGCCATTTCCACGTGGGAGCTTTGAGACGCTGCATGGCTCACCCCACTCTCGGCTGCAGGGCTGGGAGTGCCGGCAGGGGTGGTCAGGCTGGGACCAGGCCCCTGAATGAAAGTGAGCCATGGCACACATCTACAAGGCCAGATGATGAAGCCAATTCTGGACTTGTTTATCACACAGCACGACCTGACCGAGAGGCAAGGACTCGTCCAGGTGTCCAGCTTAAAACGTATGAAGCTGTTTTCAGTTTCAGGGCACAAGTGTGGTCAGATTCTGACCTGGGGCCTATTACTGGGGGGATACACAGAAAAAGGCATCCCCTATTAGCTTTTCTTTTTGACCTCTTATTCCTGCTTTCCAATTGCTAGACAGCGTCTCATCCCTACTTGGAACAGCCATCAAGTCTACAAATTGCCTTTAAACAACTGTCAAAAAGGCAGCATCTTTGGAAAATGTACTTTGGGGAAGTGATTGTTCTCCCTCCCCTCGACTGTGCTTTGACCACCATATACCCTGGACCAAAGTCAGAAGTCAGGCAACGTCAGGCAGTGGAAGATCATCCTGTGGCCAAGATACAGCCTTTTATTTTTAAGTGAAAAATGGCACTCCTGTGAAATGAGACCCACGGACTAGCCCTTCTCTCATCTCTATAGCCCCTGGGAGAATTCCTTTGTGGCTTAAGGTGCAGATGATTTGCTTCCTGTCAGCACCACCCCAGTTCAGCACAGGTGGCCCCTGCCCACCCACCCCACAAAAGCAGCAGCTCTTATTTGAAAAGGAAGCCAGTGGCACCAGCAGAAAAAAAGGCCCTTGGGAAAGGCCACAGTAATTATTACCTTGTTACCACGGAAATAGAGATTTGCCTCTAAGGCTTTTTTTTATGAGCTTTAAAATGAAAGTGACTTTCATTCCCTCCAACTTTGTTTCCTCTGCTATCCACAAGAGGAGAAGAAAGGGGACAGGGATGGGAAGGGAGCACAATGAAGATCTTGGATGCCGGGTGCCCTGCCAGAGGCATCTGCTCGTCCCAGGAAAATGGGTGTGACCTGAGAATGCAGGATGAAGAAAATACTCAGGGCTGGAGTGGGTGCAACAGGCAGTTGTCAGGCAGTCAGAAGGGGAAGGAAAGGAGAGGCAAAGGCAAAGGCTGGGAAGTAGGGCGGGAAGGGGGCAGAGGCAGAGAAAGAGAAAGAGCAAGGTCTCTCTCAACTGACTGACCCAAGCAAGGAAAAATTAGAACAGGATAGAAGTCAGATAGAGAGGGGAGAAAAGCACAGCGAAGTTCATTTTCACTTATGCCTGCTGGACTCTCCGTGCTCAATCACCACTTAAATACACAGCTGTGCAGGTATTTATGGTGATTATACCTGTATTCTCAAAGTTCACTCTTTTCTACATGTCTCCTTTTCCCTGGTCTCAGTGCTTCATTTCTTTAATTTATAATTGCCCTCTTATTATATATAGTTACTCTAAGGTGACATGGAAAGAAAGGACTTGATTATGAATTAATTAAATATATACAAAGAAAAGGGAGCTGTAGAGGGATAGAGAACAGATTCCTTGCTTGGCTGAGGAATAATCAGAGAATTTATCTTTGTTTGGTACTTTACAAAATGCCTTCACCTCATGTGTTCCTCATAGTGGTCCTGTGAGACCCTGTCCTCACTTTAGAGACAAATTGCCAAACCTGGACAGTTAAGAGTCTTGCCTGAGAGAGTACCTGGACCCAGAGTCTCTTCAGGCAGCAATCTCCCCATCCCTTCCATCCTGGTGTCTCCTCAGGGCTCCACAGCTGCCTTTCGAAATCTGCCCTGAGGTATCCACTCTGTTAGCTGCCAACAGAACCTGCGGCGAGGATGGACGTGTCCTGTTGGCACTGTCCAGTAAGAAAGCTCTGGACCACGTGGTGGGGGACATGAGGTCCAAACACTGCCAGGCAGGACAATATCAGTGTGATAAGGTGAGAGGGGAGAGACTGCTTGCCCTGCTTGGTTGCAGTGGGGGATCAGGCAGCGACAGGCACAGCAGACACAGGGGAGGCAGCGCAGGGGAGGCAGGAGTAGTGGCAGGGAGGGGGCCTCCTCCAACCATGGCTCAGCCTCAGAAACCTGTGGACCCCCAGTCTCTGGTTAGAGACAACCAGGGACCATACGATGGTTACCCTGGCCCTGGAAAGAGAACTTTTCAAATGACTGTGGTGGGTAGCAAATGAAAACGTATCTTACAGCACTGTGAATCCGAAGTCTGATGTGGGTCTCAAGGGCAAAACCACAGGTGTTTGCAGAGTTACATTCATTTCTGGAGAATCGATGTGAGCTTCTGTCCTCTTGCCTTTCCCCTTTTATAGAGGGGCCCACACTCCTTGACTGTGGCCCCTTTCTCCATCTTCAAGGTCTCCACAAGCAGGTTGAGTCCTTCTCACTTAATATCACTCTGCCTTCCTCTCTTGCCTCTTTCCACTTTCAGGCACCTTGTTATTACACAGGTTTACCTGGATAATCCAGGGTAAACTCCCTAGCCTGAACGTCAGCTGATAGGCAACCTTAATTCCCTCAGGTTACGTAGCAAGACAAATTCATAGGTTTGGAAGATTAGTACATGGACATCTCTGGGCACAGGATATTATTTTGCCTGCCACAGGCTTGGAAAGGAGGTGAGCAGAGAAATCTCTTCATATCTTAGCTCCACCTTGTTTGTATATCACAGCAGGGGTTATGCCCATCAAATAACCAGTTTGGCAACTTACTACCAGGTAAGGGTCCCCTCTGTACCCCCATCTCATTCCATCTGCTGGCTGGGATCCCATCTCTGACCTGGATTAAACTCTCCCCTCCACCTCGGGTCTGAATTTCCTAATGTACTGCTTAGAGCCAGGGGGCTATCTTGTTCCACACAAATCTCAAAGCCGAGTGGCTCCCTGGGCCCCTGAAGCTCTTGTGACACTCCTATCGAGGAAGGAGGGTTTGGCTTGGCAGGCTGGTCAAATACCAGGTTGCATAGTTACATCCTACACCATGGGACTCCCAATTCAGGCTGAAACTGGGACAGCTCTGAGCAGCGAGGACAGAGCCCCCAATGCAGACTGGAAAGTCTATTTAGTGGCTCTGAATCCTTAACTGAAAATGCAGCCTCCACACCGAAAACACTCAACATTTGGAGGATAATGAAACCCTTGTAACAAGAAGGGGAAAAAACAGTTTTTCCTCCTTGTTTGTTTTCTTGGCATATTGTGTTGTTAGAGGTAATTTTCATTTTGTTACAGTCTCAGACTGAGGTTTCATTATGGAGCTTTTTTTTTTTTTTTTTTTTTTTTGGCTATTTCCTAAATAAAAGCCATTGGCATTCTATGCAGTCTAATGGTTTGGAAGAAAGTAACAGTGATTCCAAAATCCTTCTGTGGCTCTTGTGCACAGCCAACCTGAAATACCACAGAGGAGTTCCTTTATGCCTCCCAACCCACCGAATGCTAAAGCACAAGGCAATGCAAAAAGTGATGGGCACAGAGATGCTTTGGAGGGATGAAGAAAGACCCTTGGAAGTGGACACCTTCCTAGCGCTGAGCTTTAAGGTTTGGAAACATTCATTCAACTTGAGAAAATTCAACAAACCAGCTGGGAGCCCAGTCTCTCAGCCCTCCTTCTTCCTCCTGGCTGCAGCCCAGAGACCTCCACGCCAAAGCTCTATTTGTCTGTTATCTATGACTTGTAATAAGCCACTTCCATTTGTCTTTTGATCTCTCTTCAGGCGGCGGGTTCTAGCTTGCTGGATGTAGCCACTGCTGTCTATCCTATAAACCCTGGACTCCAGGGGTGGCAACCCTGAAGAGTGACAGGAGATCAAGGGCAGGCCTGGCATTTGAATTTACTAGTGTCATTTATTATTTCTTGGAAGCTGACTGGTGACATATGAGACTCCGAAACTGACATGGTCCCTCCCTATCTCCTGGGCTCTGAAGGTACACATTCCTATCAGTTACTTTTAATAACCCTAAAGATACCCCAACCACATCCTGTCATAAACAGCCAGGGTCTGTCTGGGAGGTCAGCGTCCTCTGGGGCCTTCCCTGGGCTGGCTGCTCTCTTAGCTTGCACTGGAGGTTAATGATTCTCCACTTTCCGCAATGAGGTGACTGGCTCTGCTTACAAAGTCGAGTCAGGTGTTATCTCTCAGTACTTTTCCTACTGCCTTAGTAGAACTCATGCAACCTTTGTTTTAAGGGCTTGTAGTCTTTAAAAATATATGTTTTTGTTTTTTAAATAAGGAAATATCTGGAAGTATCACAGCCCTGGTACTCTCTTTTTTCAGGCTAAGGGGGGAAAATTCTGGAAAGGTACTGGGTCCTTCGCATTTTTTCACTTCTCTAACCGAAATTGTTTAAAAAGCATAGTCTTTCTCCATTAGCATGTATTTTCGGCATTGTAAAATCACTGATAAAGAAAGGTCAACACACAGGTATTTGAGAAAAAATAAACCTCAATGTCAGCATTACGTGCGTGTTAGGATCAGAACATATGACCTGAGAAAAACTGGAAGTAAACGGTTGAAATCATTCTGTTAGTTCATCAACTGTTAGTTCATTTCCAAGTAGTGCCTAATAAAATCAATCTATATAAACAGCAATGTTTGATTCCAATGAAGTGATAACCATTGGATAATGTAATTGGATAATGAATGTAAGATATTTAAAAGTAACTGGAAGGTAAATGTTCTAAAACAATAATCAACAAATACTGTGGTCTTGGAAGTCTCCCCAGATAATGGGGTGTGGAAAAGAGCCTTATGAAGAAAGAAAGACTTAGATGATTATTATGTCTTTTTCTCACCAATCAGTATGTTAACATTCTACCTATATAGACCTAATTTATAAAAGAAAAATTCTTTCTACATAGTAGAATTGAAATACCTGCACTTTAAAGATTTTTTTAAAGATTTATTTATTTATGCATACAAGCTGGGGTGCAGGCCAGAGGTGTGGGGCGGTGAGAGGGCTCACCAGATACAGAGTGGGGAGCAGAGCAGGCAGATCGACTGAAATACACTGCTGAGGGGAGCTGTGGGCAAGGCAGGAGAGGTTTGCTGTGCCATGTGGGAATCTCCCCAGCTGGGCATCGAACTTGCACCGCTGCAGCCATAGACAGCTCCACAGCACAGCACTTAACCCACTGCGCCATGAGGGAGGCCCTGAAATAGCTGCACTTTATATAAGCACATCTGCTTTTCTAATGTAATAGACTCATCAGAAGTATGTAATCTCAGTTCACATTTACAGTCTTAAGAGAACATGATATTGAATTGCCTATGTTTTATCAACCAAATAAAAGGGACAGGAAAAAAAGGATATAGTTCCAATGACAGGGACAAGCACAGGGCTACCTCACCTGCAGTCATTTGCATACTACCACATACACATATCTGCACACTATCTGTGACTTTCTTCCTTGATAATGCACATTAAATTGTCTCAGGCCTACACTACCGTTATCCTAAGCAGCATATGTAAAATCACAGGTTTGACGTGCTAGCTCCAACGTATTACCAAAATATTAAAATTTAAATGTTAAAAAGAAGTATTTCTGGGCCTCCCTGGTGGCGCAACAGGTTAAGAACAGCACTATGAGCTATCCCGAGCCACTGCAGCATGAGTTCGATACCTGGCCAGGGAGATTCCCACATGGCGCAGCAGACATCTCCTGCCTACCTTCTGCTCCCCTCAGCAGTGCACTTCAGTCGATCTGCCTGTTCTGCTCCCCAATCTGTCTCTGGTCAATCTTCTCACTACCCCACACCTCTGGACTATACCCCAGCTTGTATGCATAAAGAAATAAATCTTTAAAAAAAAAAGAAATATTGGGCCTCCCTGGTGGCGCAGCAGTTAAGCGCTGCGCTGTGGAGCTGTTGGCAGCAGCGATGCGAGTTCGACACCCAGCCGGGGAGAATCCCACATGGTGCGGCAGACCTCTCCTGCCTCGCCCGCTGCTCCCCTCAGCAGTGTATTTCTAATCTGCCTATTCTGCTCCCCACTCTGTCTCTGGTGAAGCCTCTCGCCACTCCACACCTCTGGCCTGTACCCCAGTTGTATGTATAAATAAATAAATCTTAAAAAAAAAAATTGTTTAAAAAAAAAGAAATATTTCTGTGCCTAAGTCTAAAATTATTTCTGCTACTACTACTATTAGCCTCCCACTTTGGGGAAAAGTATCATTTTTAGAAAAGAGTTACATTAAGAACTTTATAAAAACTAATGCTTTATTACCTTAGTTTAACCACAGATGATGCATTACTATGGTATTTTTTTTTTTTTACTATGGTCTTTTTATAATAACTTTGGGGATTGAAGAAGTTTAACATATTTCTGAACAATGCAAAATATCTCAGTGCCTACAGATCAAAACATATAAAATAGGATATTTATGTGAATTATTAAAATTTGATCAACTATCCATTCAGACTTAAATAATACTCACATCTGGTCATCCCAGTCTGTGAAAAACCAGAAGACATTGCTTCCTACTTGCTCCCACCATCCGTACTGAAATGGAATAGTCTAACAAATGCTAGCATCCCCACCCAAATCTTCTATCTCTAAAAGCAGAAACAAACTCAGCTGTGATCTATTATAATTCCATTAACCCTGCAATGAAGCATTAAATTAAACTGTCTAGCACAGATTCTTCTTTGCTACAGGGAAAATGTACCTTGTAAGGCTTGCATTTTATGCTAATAGATTTATTAACCAACTACATGTTTAAAGGTGAACACAAACAAGCAAAATAATTTGGCAAAATTGTGACATCTCCAGTGGAGGTGTTGCAACACTGATTTTTTTCCCTGGTAGTATCTACTCTAATGATTTTATTTACAGAGAATTTTGGCCTTAGAAAGAGTAGTTCTTAAATGGTTCATCTTTCTATGGAGTTTGCAAACCAATATTTTTGAAATGTAGTATTAATTTTGGGGAAAAAGCCACCCTTGCAGTGGAAAGCCTTTTGTCCTCTCTGATCACCACTCTCAATACTTGGGGATGTCTCTGGGAAAGACACATTTATGTCAGTGGCAGTGCTTGGGTCTGATAACCAGTTTAGTCCTCTCCATCCAGCTCAAGCTGTCCAATCCTCCCCGAAAGAAGGTAAAGATTCTTCTTTAGTAAATCCATTTCTAGGGGTCACTTTAATGTCTGTCTTCTTACTGTGCTGTCCTATTTCTCTGAAGCCAGAGAAGTACCAAGAGAACAGCCAGAAGTTGTACTTGTGCAACATTCAGCTTTCTGACACCAGGTGTGGCACTGACAACCCCCCCGCCCCAAATAAAAAAAAAAAAAGCAGTGACTTCTAACTCTGCACATCTAAATTCCATACTTTCTCATCAACCCAGATGCAGAAGAGGACAAGTAAGCCAGAAAATCCTTAAACAGTCACAGCATTCAAGGGTATTGAAATCTAGAAACATAGCATATAGAGTGGGGAAGGATCTTGGAAACAGTCTAGTCCAATCAACTGCTCGTGGTTACAGAATCAGTGTGTTGGTCAAAGTAAAGTCTAGAAACTTGGAAGCCAGATATTAACTCTTTTTTACTGCAATGTTTTCAAAAGCTTTTTAATGTCAACTACTTAGCTGGTGGCATATAAACCCACATCCCTTGCCTTGCCTCCCCTCCTCAGATAACAAGGGACTTAGGGTGAAGCCTATTTAGCCAGGCCTACAGTGTTTCCTTCTGCATATCACAAGGGATTTGGTTCCAAGGTGCAATACCTAGAAAGCTGGCTAATGAGAGGAAGTAAAGTACACCCCTGGGGCCTGCTAAAACCGATGAAGACACAGTAGCAATAATCAAAACAACAACAAAAACTACCCCCAAGACTGAGTTCCCTGTATTCTTGCTGCCAGAAGCACCACCTAACCAAAAGCTAACCCAAGAAGCTTTCTGTAGCCCTCTCCTACCTACTGTGTCTGCTTCCAGCCTTTCAACTTCCATGGGCGCTACAACAGCACCCATCTCCTCTTAATATCATCACCCTCATTTCTCAGACCACTCTGGAATGATCTCTGCACTCAAGTCAACCCCAAGTGAATCAAGCTTACCTGTCAGCATCTCCAAGGCCCAGGGAGGTATTTCTTTGCAGCGTCTCCCTCACCACAGCCATCCCATCGGGGAGTCGGTTCAGGCGACGGGTGTAGAGGCCAAGTCCACCATCAGTCATGTACCTTTAAGAGGAGAAGAGGATGATGCAAATGTCTGGTCAAAAGCATACAGTCTTGTCGTTCATGTCCAGAGGCCCTGCATGGCTATCCTGTGCTCGAAGCGGGAAGGAACCGAAGCTTTCCCAAGGCAATCACTGATCACAGGGATAACTCAGCTGCAGATTCAATCCAAAGGATCACCAGCTTGCTAGCAAAAATAGAACTCAGCTTAATTAACCCAAACTCAAAGGAATGTATGAGGCAGAAGGAAACCAGTGAATAAAATTAACTGTCAGATGTATTCATGACATTCTTTTGAATGTCAGCAATTATTCAGCAGGTGTTTTACCTAAGAAATGTGAACGAAACTGACAAGTCATTAGCAAATCATAGGGGAAAATATTACAGAACAGTGTGGTGGAGAAAGGCAAGCTTTCAAGAGGAGAAAGAAAAGATAGAGCAACCACTTTTGACATCACAAGCAAGTCTCTTAGTTCTGAATCCTGTTGTTTTTTATAATTGGAACTATAGGAATTATCACAGCCTTCCTGTGTCACAAGGTAGACACAAGATTTAGAGAGGTAAGGAATATCAGAATTTTCTGCAACTTGCAAAGACTATAAATGGAAGACTGATTATTAAGCTTGTCATCACCTTGAAGTACCTACAATGGTGAATGTCACCTTTGATATTTACTTATGTCTTAAGGGCATTGTCACAAAATTCTCTGAATAACACTAATGTTAATATATATTTTTCCTGATCTCTGGGTGACACCACAAAGCTATCTTTTCATGAAATCAGTATGGGGCGGGGGGAACTCCTGGAACTTTCTGTATGGATGACTGACTGTCTATCACCAGACCTTAGTGACAAGTAGGAGATAGTTGAAGTACAAAGCCGCTTTATCTCATCCACCTTGGTTCTTCATAATACCCCAAAAAGAAGACTCTGTCATTAACCCCCTTCACCACCACCACACACACCATCTTCAGAGAACAGGAAGGCAATGCAAAACTTAGGCAGAATCAGAAAACAAACGGCCTGTTCTAATTCATCATTTAAACATGTAAGGCGTCTGAAAATGCACATGGTTTACATTTCAAGTCAAGTCATATATAGTAAGAAGATCAATGAATGGAGATTTGGGAGCTTCTTGGAATATATTCTTAGAAAAGTGGAATTAAAAGATGCTGTGGAGGTTGCCCAGAACCAGTAAGTTCAAGTTTGGGGTGGGAAGGAAAATTCTCACTGGAGTCATCTTATATGAAAAGGAGCTTCCAATTTGTCCTTCGGGCCACTTCCAAGATACTCTGTATGAACTGAACCTCTCCCATGTCCCCTCCTTGTCCCCATTTATGACATCAATGATCACCAATGGTGCAATACCAACATAACAGAAAACCTGTTGCAGTCAATCAAATCAAATCAGGTTGTGCCAGCAAAAACCTGCAGTCAGACTCAAGTTTTTACTCAACCATATCTTTTAAAAAACAAAAAATATACCTCTGTAAATGTACCAAAGACCACTGAATTGTACACTTTAAGATGTATATGGTATATAAAGAATATCTCAATTATAAAAAACAACCAGTGATTATAGCTAGAAATAATTATGTGTAGAATTACTTTCTAATGCTTGTCTCCCACACTTCAAGTTCCTTGAAGGCAGGTACTATTCTTATTTTGTTCAAATTTCTGTCCCATATGCCTAACACATACTATTTACTAAATATTGGTTTTCAATGACTAGAACCCAAAAGCTTCATTGGGCAGGCTTAGGACATCAGTTATAGGTTTATTTTTCTCTTGAATATCAATAAACAGTATCTAAAATGTATGGCAAGAAGAATTAAACTGTCTAGGTGTCAGTCTCCCTGTCTGTTTATCCATACATCTGCCCACTCAGCGGATACAGTGGCCCAGGGCCCACTGGCCTCTCCTACAACATGCATAGGGTAGAAAACAACAGCTATACCACGACACAGTAACTCTGCCAGAAGCTACACTTCCTAGATAAAGTCCTTTCAAGGAGAATTCAGTGGAATCTCTTCAAAACCCGATCTGCTGCACTGTTCATTTTGATTTTAGCAAAATCTGCTCAGCTATAGAGATAAACATGTTTTTCAACTGAGGAGATCTTGTCAAAGGACAAACAATCTAATTTGAGCATTCATTTCCTTGCTGGATTTTTACTGCTGATAAAACACACACGGTCGGGCAATTACATGCACCCAGGCATGAGGATAAGCCAGGTCCACAGGCACACAGCCCTGGTTTTCAGTGAAGGATGGAGGGCAGAGCCTGGTGAGATTCCAGATATGGAGAGCTGGGATGGGCAGCAGCGCCCCCGCCCGGTATCACCCATGTGCAATGAGATTTTGCAGAAAGATACCAACCAAGAGGTTACAAGGTAGGGCCTGGAGAGATGGAGCTAAACCTGTTAATGCGGCTTGCCAACTGCTACTGGGAATTCTGATTTTGTCCAAGCAGAGAAAACGGGAAAGGTGAGGACAAACCAGGATCCTCTGCCTTCTCAAATACACCAAGAACTGAAAGCAGGGAGTTGATTGCAATTAATTTGACAATGATCCAACTTTGCTGCAAATCTGTTTCATGCACTCTGCGTGGGTATGTGGGGTGTGAGTGTCGAAAAATGTGGAATTTATTGATACATCTCTCGGAGGTTTATAAATTTTTTAAAATAATATTCTTCAAAATAAATTCTGGGTATATCCTCTCTCACTGGGAAACTGTTGGCTAGTTATTACTAGAACCAGCCTCACACACATGGATCTAATTTAAAATATTTGTTTCTAAATTATCATCCAACAATCACAGCAGTTTGATTTATTATAAAACATTTCATGTATTTTAAATAATTCTTGTTCTCTCGATGAGAAATACACATTTTTTGTTTGACCTGAATTTGTATAGAAATTGGCTACCAAATCCATGAACACAGACGCCGTCAAACGTTAGCCCTCTAAGCAAGCATATTTTACAGGGAAGCCATCCCCCAGTGTTTATCTACAACACTGGCCTTACCCAGAAGGGTTAAAAAGGCTGGTGTTCCCCCCACCCCAAGGGGGAGTGGGGAAAGTTATAACTGACTCACAGTTTGAGGAGGGGCTCACACTGGGTGAAGGAATGATCGCCTGAGGGCCCCAGGAGAGCGGCAGCTGATCCACAGATTGAATCCCCTTCCTCCTCAAGGGAGTAAATAATCCGTGCTGGAGCCTCCTGATGTTTGCTGGGTGGGGTTCTAAGTTATCAGGCCGCAGGACAATCACCACCCTGGCCTTCTGATTTCCATGGTATAGGTGGAGGGGTTCTCCTTCCACCTGCTTCAGCATCCCCAGAAACTCCTGGAGGGAACCTGCAGGAGCCTCTGCTACAGACAAGAGCCTCTGAGCTATAATTACCACTTTTCAAGGCTGCCATGAGCATCAGTTAGGAACATAGTTCTGTTATCAAAGAGCCCTGAGTTCAACAGTCTCCTCTGGACCCTGCTAGCTGAGGGAGCTTGTGCATGTCACTTATGAGAACTAACGGCTACTGAGGCTTGCTGGGTACTGCGCTAAGTGCTTCCCGTAACTAATGTCATGACATCATCAAAAGAATCTTACCAAGAGTATTCTTATCTCTGTTTTCAGGTGAGGAAAACGAAATTGGGGTCAAGAGCACAGTGCAGGCAGATGGGTTCAAATCCCAACTTTGTTTGTCACTTTTTGGTATAGTTTCTTTCAGTTTCAGTTTCCTCATCTGCAAGATGGGTGAGACTGCAGATTCACCTCACAGGCCGTAGTGGGTAGAACAGACTACGAGTGGAGAGCCCAGAGCCTGACATACCAGAATACTTAGTAGCAAGACTGTATTTTCTTCTCCCCTTCCAACTTCACAAATATGCACTAGGCTCTGTGCCAGGTTGGGGTTCCAGAGATGGTAGACCTAGTTCTTGCCCGGCCCTGGCAAAACTAAAAAAATCTCATAGGGACTCAAACATAGAACAGAAGACTCCATCGCTACATGAAGACTGGTCTTCCAGATGGATGTGGAACAGAATCTGAACACACTGGGGAAGGAGTCACAGAGGAGGGCTATTCAAGCTGGGCCTGGAAGGGTGCATAGGAGTTTGCCAACCAAAGAAGGAGGAGCTATCTAGGTACATGAATAATAAGTATACAAAGGCGGAGACAAATAAAGACAGAGTAAGTTAAAAGGATTTCACTGTTGCTGGAACATCAGAAACAGAGACAGGAGTCATCTGCGCGGGGAAGGGGCATAGTCAGGAAGGGCTTGGATGCCAGGTAGGATGAGACCTTTGCCTGTAAGCCAGAGGGGCCACAAAGATAATATGGAATGAGTAACAGGCTCTGACTTCCATTTCAAAGAGAACACCCACTTTTCAATACTTCCACGATTCAATACTCTATTTTAGGTGAGCACTTTCTCATTGCTATTTCCTTCTACAGATTTTTCAGAATGCACCACTTGTCTGAACCCCATCTGAGTCATCCCAGACTGTTGGAAGGTGACCAGACTTACAGGACAGACCTCACCATCCCTCCAGCCAACAGAAACCTGTGCAGGCAACATGCCTATTACAAGGAACTTTCTCAACAAAATAGGTGCATCCTATGTAATTGACACTAGCTATGAAAAAGCTTCGGAATCCAATAGGACCTGTTTGAACAAATACACTAGATTTTGAGTCCAACGTTTAGTCAATAGATCTCTTCTCCTTCTTTAAACATAAAGAGGCAACAGTGTGGAACAAGTGAAACTGGCTTTGTGAGTCACCTTTGGAAGGAGGGGAGGTGGCTCTCCCCAAGTTCACAGTTCAGCGTGGTCAGCTTCAGCAACACAGACTTTCACTAATTGCCAAAGAAATCACTTTCTGTCAAGAACTGGGGGAGGTAAAGGGGGACAGGAAGGGAAAGAAATATGTACTGACCTGATGTAGTTCAGAGCATTTCTAATAGAGTGTAACATTAAAAAAAAGCTCTCAGATGCAAGAAATGTAAGCAGTACTAACAAAAAAGAACCAAATCTAGGTGATTACTTTTCTTCAAAGACATGTCAACTTGTCTGTGTTCTTTGGTCACACTTTGGGTTTAAAAATGAATACAGCAAAGAAAAATGGAATAAAAGAATCATGCATATGTGTATATATATAATATTCCTTGCCAATAGCAATATAAATATATGAATATATATATATCAACACATAATTTGCTGCATAAAGTTAAAAAAAAAAAAGACGTGGGCTGATGGGAAAAGCCCTCACAGTTGAACATTTCACAGACCTCTAAGTCCCCAAACGTGTGCTTTCACAGTGCTCCTCTATTCCACTACAATACAGCATGACATTTCTTCTCTAAGTTTATTAGGATGTAAATTGACTTTCTGGACAAACGTGTAAAAAGATCCCTTTAGTTTAGGGCCTCTTAGAAGTCAAATGAATAAACTTCACTCTGGGTCACCAGAGGACAAGCCAGCAAGCTAGACTCACAAAGCTGCCTAAATCCTTTTGAAGACAGCCGACTTTGATGAAAGAAGCTCTTACATTTGACTTAAGAGAATGCATTTGAAATGCAAAAATATGATTGGGGGGAAAAACGGGTTTCATTTTTCAGTGCTAATTATAAAACTGCAGCGCTAACATTTAGGCACTTAAAATTTTATGATGGAAACTGCTTTGCCTTCAAACTTTCTAGGCACAAAAACTGAGGCAAATGTGGCAAATTTTATTTATCTTCCCCCCTGCCAGCCTCCACCTTAAATAACAAGTTCACAGACACATCACAGAGTGGCTTTAATAACCTGCTCAAATATACTTTAAAATCAAATAAAGGTGGGCTTCCATAAAAAACATGGTGCAGTTTCACACTGCAGGAGACCCTAAACTGGGACACAATGAAACAAACCCAACAGCAGCCTTTGGAGGAACGTCCAAGGTGGGGAGATATTTCTCAGCTGAGTTTCCCTGTAATAATAAGACTTTAACTATAAATAATCTGGCTTAGACAATACAAATAAGAACAGTTTCATGTCTTCTGAGAAACCCTTCCAGCAGCAATACTGGCAGAGATGGGCATGGGACTAGGGGAGACGTGGGCTGGAGAACCCAAGCAGTTTCCTACCTTTCTGCTTGATGCTGAGCTGGGGCACCTTTCAGCACCGCTTCTCACTGTCCTCTGGGGCTGCTGACTCTTCAGGACATCACCAAGCTGGTGGCTTGCTCTTTCTAGGAGGATGTGGGAATTCAATTTTCATCTCCAGCAAAGTCTGTTTTGCTCCAGCCTGGAGCAGCCACCTGTGGCCAGACCATGAGCCACCTCAGCTCTGAGCACAGAGCGAGCAGATGTCACAGCTGGGAAGTTCCTTCATGGGCCATGAGCTGCCAACCAGAATAGCCACTGCTATTCTAATCTGTATCTCATTTCATCTCATCCAGGCCTGGCTGTGAATGAGCCAAATGGTTGGGAAAACTCAGCTCAGTCTGGTCCAGTGCAGTGGGAAGTCAGCCTGCTGCTGAAGTGAGCAGACTGGAGATTTGGAGCCTAACTCTGCCGAGCCTCGTCACCAGAGCACGCCTCTCTGGGGAGCGCTACAAAGCCGTTGCTAAGCTAGTCAGACAAGAGCTCAGCTCCAGCAGGCCACGGGGACAGAGGCAGCAGCAGGAAAAGGCAGGCCAGAGTGAGGAGGAGACAAAAGGTCCCAGGGGCTGATTTCAGTCTCACTGGAGGAGACTGTGCTGCAGACTTGACTCCGTAAGCTGGGAGCTACAGACCTGCTTAAGGATAACAGATCACATGCCACATGCCACTAAAGACACAAAGGCAAAGCACAACTCCCTCCACGTGCTACTCAAAGTACGGGCCGTGGACCAGCAGCTTCAGTTATCACCTAGAAAACTGATCTTCAAGTCAACCTGACCCTCAGGTACTCTAAGGCACAGTAAGGAGAGGCAGTAGTCTCAGGCAGTGGTGTCTGTCCTGGGAACATACAATGTACCACAGGGGTGAAAACTAAAATATTTCTATTTGCATTTGCTCCTTATAATCCTTTTATATTCCTACATTTTATGTGGGGTTTATAGTGTACACAGTATTTCGGTAATGTGGCCATATACTTAAAAAACAACCTAAAGGAGAAACAAGCTCTTTTTTTTTTTTTGACACACCCAAAACAGTTTAGAAACCACTATCTACAGAAGAAATTGCTAAATTTTCTTAGGTTATGGACTCCTTCGAGCAATTGGTTGGAAGCCACGGACCCCACCCTGCAGACGTGGACAACGTGCTCCAGTTTGGGCTGGTTCACGAATGGCCGTTCCCAGAAGCAGCCTCTCGGTCGAGTTAGGGCAGCAGAGATCCTGGCTGAGCCTGTCCCTTCAGCATATTCTGTACGAGCTTCCCCAGAGCAAGACGGTGGCTCTGAGCTGACTCAGCAGTGACACGTGGCGCTGCCGTCACTCACAGGTCATCCTGAATTTGAGCACAGCAGTACTGCTTCAGGTTAGGACTTGTTTTCAGCAATCTAGCAGAGGAGTGACTGATTAAGTGTGGAAATTCCTGCGTGCATATGAAACAGGCTACTGAGGTCTTGGGTCTTTTGCAAATGCAACATGAATTTTCACAAGTTTAACAAAACTCCACCTAGCACTAATTTCCAGAGCATTTTGGTTTACCTTGTCTGAGGATTTATATACGTATAAATGCCCCAGCATTTAAATGTGAAAAAAAAAACCTTAATTTTACTAATGAAATATACAATCACATGGAGAGCGAGGCGTTATAACAGCAGTGAATTTTTCACCTCTATTTAAATAAATACACATCTGCAAAATTTTCACTATAACCCCCAACTATACTCATTTACAATGGGAATTGGCAGGAGATCCTTCTGAAGGCAGACTGCACACCTTGGAAACTGGACAGTCCTGTGTCTGGAATTTTGTCTTGCCTGAGATCTCTTTATTGTGGTTCAGCTGTCAGTGTGGTATTGAAGCAAGTATTTCTAGCACTAGCAGGAAGCTTTTTGTCCACCTACTGAAAAATGAAACACATCTGAACACACAGGAGACAGTTCTCTAGACAAAGCCCTTTTAAGCTCTTTCTTGGAATGAAACAGATGATGAAAGAAGATTGACTGATATCCAGGAATTCTCAAACCATACTATACACCTGAGCCATCTGGGCAACCTGAAAAGAAATGCAGACTCCAAGGCCCCAGCTTCACAGAGGCAGAATGTCTTTACTGGGGCCCAAACCTTGTATTTTTAAACAGACCTTATTTTTTAGAGTATTTTGAGGTTTCAGAGCAATTCCACAGGAAGTAGACCTCCCATCTGCCCCTTGCCCTGTCATCAGTTTTCCTGTTTATTAACAGAAGTTGAATTACTACGGTATATTCTGCACTGCTGATGAAATGAAGTCGATACATCATTATCAACTGAAGTCCACAGCTCACATGAGTGTCCACAACTCTGGAGATTTTGACAAACACCTAATGTCATGTGTCCACCATCACAGCATCATACAGAAGAGTTTTACTGCCCTTAAAATGTACAGTTCTCCCCTCCCCTCAGCCGTTCCCACAAACCAGAACTTTTGACATGGAAGTAGTCTTCTTGCAGGGAGTTAGCAACTGGAAATGCTGCCTTAAATCTTGAGGCCTAGATGGACATTGCGGACAGATGAGGGGGCGACAGAGGAGCATTATAATTACATGTTCTTATCTGGAAAAGCCTTCTTCTTTGTCAAAAGAATCCTTCCTCAGGCACTTCATACACTGAGACATGCTTGCCCATCACCTGGACACAAGATGCTGCTACACTTTGTCATGCTGCGATTTCCGATATGAAACCTCTACCCTCAAAGTGCTCTACAATACATGCCCAATTTTCATGTTGGGTCAGCGGGTTTATATTGGTATTCAGAATGCTGTGTTCCCTTTTGAAGACTAGAGCCCCAGGGGTGGGAATCAGACAGCCAGTGTCTCACTCTTTTCTGGTTTCATGTAGACACCCCCAGGTCATAATCATAGTCACTACCCAAAGGGGGAGAAGTCAGCTGTGTTTGGGCTTAGGTTCATGCAAGTTTCACCTTGTTTTCTCTAGACTGCAGCTGAAAGAAATGTCAAGGTGTGCTGTGGGCAGACGGGGAAGGAAGGTGACTGACTTGTGACTGGAAGTGAACCTCTTCCGCTGCTGAAGCATAAAGCAGACTTTGGGAGCATCACTCAAACTTAGAAAACAACTAGAGATGGCCGACATTTTGAGGAGGTGTCGTCTGTTTAATACACATTTATGCAGGCAGTACCTGTGAGGCAGGTACCGGTCTGGGTGCTGCGGACATGGGGCTCAGACTCAGTCCTTGACACTGAGATCTTAGCGTGTGAGTGGGGAAAACAGACCTGCAGATGTTTGCACAGGGTTCTGCAAAGTCCAGATCAAGGAGAGGGACCAGAAAGGCTTCCCAGAGGAAGCACGCTTCAAGTAGAATCCCAAAGGATGAGATGGTGTTCAGCAGGTAGCCTTAGACAATTCACAGAGACAGATATGTGCAAAGACAGAGCATCTAAAACGTCCAGTGACTTCATTGTGGGGTTTTAGATGTTAAATGTCTACTGGGTAACATTTTCATTAAGGAAATCATTTTGTATATTCATTCTAAATGGGATTCAATAAAAGGATTTTCAATACAAAGAACTAGATAGACGAAAACCCCAACCATCAAGGGTAGAGATTAAGCCAAAATTGGTGATGTTTAAATTGCTTCCACTGAACCCAGTAAAGCTGGCAGGCACAACATGGGCTGCCCACCTAGTCCACCTGTTCATTTTACATGTGCGCCTGCACTCTGGTCACTTCTGGTCATAGTGCACAGGTGGCCCGTGACACTGGTTTTCAGTGGGAGTGGACTCTTCCCTGGTGTGGAGGCAGGAGTTTGAAAAAGCACATTCAAAGTTATAAATTTACCATTTTAAGCAAACCAAAAGACCCAATTTTTTAAATAGTGTGTCCTATAAATAAATTTCAATGAAATTTTGGTTGGCCTTGAAGCTGCTAAAGATAGAGTGATTCTCATTAGTCACAACTATTCTTACCCTCGCCACCTCCCACCCCAAATTCAGAGTACAACGTTTTTATGTTAATCAGAAAGGGAGTGTGAGAATTTTTGTTCTAAGTTTGTGAAACACTGACTTAAACTACATGAGGGTGAAAATCAGCTATTTACCTCTTAAGTAGCTTGAAGTACTTAAGTATCAGACTCCTGTATTAAGAAGGAAGGACATACGACAAGAAGGTGTTGTGTGTCCACAGAAGTGCTTGTGCACACATGGGATATATTCCCATGGAGGGGGACCATCTATGCCCTGAGCCAGCACAGGCAGATCTCACACATGCCTCTTAGGGGTACCTATCCATCCCCCTCAACACAAAAAAAGGGCAGCACTGCATAATCCCAGGAAAATAGGCCAAGGTAGAAATTCTTAAAATTGTACAAACAAAATCTTACAATGCAAAGGCATCCATGTAAATCAAAAGTCATTGGAAAAGAAAAGAATCAGTCCAGCCTCCATCCCAGCTTTCTGTGGCTCTTTGTGAGCCATAGAAAAAATGTTCTTTTCTACTAAAGTTGATAAAAGCATGTATTACTGTAAAAAAGTACCTGTGGGATCTGACATGACACAAACTTTGGTAAACGGATGATGCCTTCTTCCAAAACTGAACACTGCTAGCCCCTTCTCTGGTGGGCGGGGTTCTCACTCTCCAAGGCTCTGCCCCATCTGGCATCTTGGTGTTGAGCTGAAGGAATCTCCGCCACCTCCCACTTAGGACACCTCTGAAACTTTCAGTGTGACCAAGAATTAGCACCAATGATACATAGTCTCATGGAACCACAAAAAACTGGCTTACTTGGTCTAATGATTTTTCAGATGTGGAACTGAGACTCAGAAAGTTTAGGTGATTTGCCCCAAAACACACAAGTAAGCAGTAGCGACTCATGTTTTTACATTTTACTGTATTTGTGTATTCAATAAACCACTGACTACTTTTTATAATAAAATTGGAGGTTGGCTCCCTCATTTTACATTTTATTTTAACTGTTTCCTTACCTATGTCCTTGTGCTCCTGCCTCTCACCCAAGTATAGTAAAGGTTGGATCAGTATTACATGATTATTAGTGTGATCATTATTATTATTTTAGGATCAGTATTTTTGCTTCCACATTCCTGTGTCTCCAGAATTCTCAAGACAGGTAACTAATAAATGGGTCTTTGTGGGCTGAATGAAAGAATATATAATAACCTAGAATTAAGCTGCTTTTCTAATGTATGTGTTAAGGTTTTGGGGACTACAAAGAGAAGTAAGACATCTATTGCATCTATTCAGAAACAAATTAAGTACTATTAATGGCAGGTTGTTACTGAAAGACTTCAATGAGGACTTCTAGGCAGTGGTAACTGGTGAGAGCAGGTTTGGAGGGAGGAGTCACAGGCCCCACAGATGGAACAGGGTTCCATCTCCACAGGGTTCCAGCAGAGCTCAGGCAGGGGGAACAGTCAGTGTAGCCTTCCCTGGCATCCTGAACATGAGCTAAAGGCAGTTTTTTGCCCTGTGGCTAAATTCCCCATTGTCTGTGATTTTTTTTTTTTTTTTTTTTTAGTGAAAAGTGGAATCAGAGGAGTGGGGAGTTCAATTTGAAAGCAAAAACTGTGCTTCCTCCCTAGAATTTCAACATGGATGGGCCTGGGTGGTGCCACAGGCCTGTTTCCAGTGGCTGCTGGCGCTCTGAGGGTTAACAGGGGCACGAGGCCTAGTCAAGCATCCAGGCAAACAGGCCAACTGAGGACAAAGCAGAGCACAGGCAGTGTGAGCTGGGAGCAGCAGGGGCCCCCTGGCAGCAGCTGGGGCATCTGGCAGGTGGGCAGGCTGATGGGATCCCAAACAGCCAGTGCCCTCCAGAGCAGGAGTCTCATGGAAGGCCATTCCGACAGGATACTCCAGGTACCTTCTGCCAGTGCAGTAGGATCTGGGGTCACAGCGGCTGTGTGATGTTGCACAAAAGAACTGGGCCACTGACAGTTTTTCTCACTACTCAGTGTATTCCGATGTTTCCATTTCCAAGAGAACATAGACCCACGAGCTGAAGCAGTCATGCAGATGGGGCTGGGGACAGAGCCCAGTTCCCTAGACCCTGCACAGGGTGAGTGCGCATATACAAGATGACAACATGCTTGCCCTTTCAAAGACCTATTGCTTCCATTTCCAAGCCAGGGGGTGACATCATTTAATGTCTCAGCTGGTGTGCAGACCCTGAGCTTACAATGCTGCTCAACAGCCACAGTCCACTCTGCCTCCAAAGCCCTTGATTTTCCACGCCAGAACCTGCAGCAGGTGGTGTGGGAAGAGGCGGACACAGCTTTTGTGTTGACTAGAAGAGAATCTGAGCGAGAAATTTTCAGAAAAAAACATTTTGGTGCCCTGCTGTCCTCCCCAGGATGCCATGACCTGCGGACACCTCACCTGCCCAAGAGACCCCTTTCTCTGAACACAAGGCCCAGGAAGATTCCATCTTCAAGGACCTTCAGTGAGTCTACGGCAACCTGGACACTGTGCACGTCACACCTGGAAGAACATGGATAGCTCCCATTTCTCAGCTTCTCCCTCATGTGCAATCTCTCCTGCAACATGCGGTCACAGTTTCTAGCTGCTGCTGGATCACTCTCAGGAACAGGAAGCTCACGTCCTTGCCCAAAAGCCCAGTCTACTTTTTGGCAGGTCCAACGTTCCGCCTAACCTTCCGTATACTGACTAACGATACCCTGGTGTTTAGGAAATGGAAATGTACGTCTGATTTCCACTGATGGTTCAGGTTCAGTCTTCTGGAACCTGCAGCTCTACTAAGTAGTTTCCCTGCCAAGCTATCCGGTTTCTGCAAATACTTCTGTTGTCTTTCAGGTTTTGAACCCCTCGCTTCTTTGTTACCCTTCCCTAAATAAACCTCTGCCTGATTCTGAATCCCTTAAAACTTGGCAGAGAGAACAAAACAGACATTGTCTAACCAGCAGATACTCTGTTGCTTTCTACATTATTGTTCTATTAATCTAGTTGAAGGCTAGGGTTTCAAAAGTTCCCTAAAATTTAGAAAAATCATTGAGTCACAGTTTCAATCCCAGTAGATGGCAGCAAGAGGATCTTGGCTGCTAAGTCCTCAAGCTTTCCCAAACGGAGGGCACCCTTGGGTGGCTGTGTCACCTTGGACAAGGGTATTCTTTCTCCCTCAGTTTCCACATCTGTAAAATGGGGACAGTAACTTGCTAGAGTGCTCCTGGGATTTCTACGCTAACTGAATGAGGTAGTACTTGAAAAATGCCTGCCCACTTGAAAAGTACTCAACACACACAGCTGCCATTATTACTGCTAGCAACAGAAGAACCAGCACCCTCCTGGCTCTCGTCCCTCATTCCATACTTCTAAGCATAATCAGCAGGTCTGGCAGAAGTTAGAAATGCAGAGATAAAAAGACACAACCCCTCTGCTCAAGGATATTCTGGTCTAGGAGACAGTTACATGAACAGACAGCGCCAAAAGGAATCAGGAGGAGCCAGGTGGGAGGAATTACCAGGTGGTGGGGAACCCAGAACAGAGAGCCCTGATGTCTGCTGGGACTACCAGGGAAAGCTTCTTAAAAGACTGTGGTAGGTGGATGGGCATGGAGAGGGGAAGGGTTTCTAGACAGAGAGTGCACACATGTGCAAGGGCACAGAGGTACATGAGCGTGGTCTCACCATCAAGGAAGATGTTGGTGGTCCAGCATGGCAAGGCCAGGATGTGCGTGGCGGGAAGGGATGCAGTGAAGGGATGCAGGAGATAAGAAATGAGGCTGGGCAAGCCAACACTCAGGAAGGAAGAGAGAAACAAGGTCTCTGTCTTGGCAGGGCTCATGCTCCAATGTGGGGGTGACGGAGGGCCTTAGACGTCATGCTGGGGAGTACAGGGTCTAGGATGTGGCAGGCCATATTCAAAAGACGATCATAGTATTCTCTCCCACCATGCCTGCTCTTCAAGAGTGCTTCCACTGAGAAGTGGAAGTACGTTTCCTCCTCCTAGCACTGACTTGGACCAATACAGTAGGGTGAAAGTTACCCTCTGTGACTCCCAAGGGTGAAGCAGCTATTCTTTGCTCTCATAACACCTGCCCTTGAAGCCCTGTGCCCCAAGGAAGAAGCCTTTCAATCCTGAGGTCTCACGTTATAAGGAAGCCAAGCCACACAGTGAGGTCACGGTCATCATAACCTTCGAGGAGTCATAGCCCAAGTGTCAGAGGCGTGAGTGAACAAGGTCTGGAATGATGTGACCTCTGGCGACCAGGCCAGCTCCAGTGCCTGAGACCACCCAGCTGAGTTCTAGACGTGGTAAAGCAGTGACAAGCCACACCACTGCACCATGTCTCAACTCCTGATACAGAGACCCCATGAGGATATTAAATGGCATTTTCCAGCAGCCAGATTTTGGAGTAACTCGTTGTACAACAATAGAAATAAAAAATACTGTTTACCCAGCAGGCAACAGGGCCAATGAGGAATTATAAGCAGGTGATGATATAATCAGATCGATATTATAGAAAAAATTTTCTCACTGACGTATAGGATGGATTTGTTAGGATGGGTTCTGAGCTCAAAGGCAAGAAAAGCAATGACGAGACTAAAATAGTCACAGGGTGAGAGAGGTCGAGGAGGAGCACTACAAGGCCTGGAGAGAACCAGGCAAGACATATGGGAGGGCGTGAACCCATCAATCTTCATGATGGGCATCCAGAGCAAGCCAATGGAAGAGCCTAATATTCTTCCAGGTATCAGTTGTAAAAGAGAAATGGATGTGAAACAAAAGAGGAGAAACATGCCTGGGGGAGGAAAAGGAGTCAGATTTTTGACATGCTTACACAGCTTCAGTGAAAACCCTAAATCACAGTGTTTGCGCTCTGGCTCTGCAGTCCAACCGCCTGTGTTCCTGTTCTGGCTCTCACTCTCTCTGTGACTTAGGGCGCGTAACCAATGCCTCCAAGTCCCCGTGTCCACGTGAGGAGAATGGGACGAACACATCGATTAAAGTGAGGAAGAGAAGAGAGGACACCCAGGGCATATTCCTTCACGCCCCGGCATTTAGACATACTCAGTGCACAGTAGCTGCTATGATTAATACCATCAGTGTGATTAACTATGCAGCCAGCTTCTCAGAGGCTGATTCTTTGTACCCAGAGGGCCTGGCTGCAGGGCATTGACTGAAAATTGTTCCCAAGGAACCTCACACACTTCACTGGTGAGGGGTCCACTCAACCGTAACATTGTTGTCAACTTCTAAAAGAGCTACTCCAGCCTCAATAGGAGCAGGGAAAGCCAGTTGGGGATCTGTCCTCCATCTCGGTCTCCCTCCTCTCTCCCAACTCAATGGTTGAGTGGTTTTAATTAACAACTCCCACAGAGTAAGGTCAAAGTCACTCAATTAATAAAGCTCTCCCATGCCCAGCATGGTTCTGAGGTCTCCAGGTGGCGTGGAGCTTGTAATTGTGTGTTTTGTTTGGGTTCACAGTGGGTTGGGGGCCACGAGAGTAGAATTTCCTCTGAGAAATCCAGGTATCACATCTACAAAGGCTGGAAACTGTAGGTGACTGAAAGACCCACTTTCATGAGATTTAACAACAGCCAGCCAGAGCGTGGCGAGGCGCTGCGGTAAATCACCGTGCAAAACTGGCTCTGGATCTGAACCTTTCCGCCTTCGACCACCTCTTTGGTTTTCATTTCCAACACACACACACACACACACACACACACACACGACCTGTTTTTACTTTCTGCACAAGCACCTGGGGAATGTTGACACAAGTGTTTCTAATGCTACAGTGCAGGCCTGGGACATTAAACTGAAATAAAAATGCAATAATGCTTCCGAGGCAAAGGAAAGTATCTGCCTTTGCCCCACCCAGCCAGCTTCCTGGGCCCCTACACAAGCATTCTTCAAGTATCTTCAAGTTTCTGTGAAACTCAACCCTCTGGGCCTTAGTCTTCTGAACACCACATGCCGGCTCTTTATTGCTCCCAGTGATGGCACAAGGCAGTACCCAGGGCTTCTCATGTCTAGAGGGCACCCACTCTTCATTTTTGCTCTTGCCACCAATGTATGCAGAACATGGGTGAAAAGCTACATTACTGGGCTCCTAGGGCATAGGCTTTGAACCCCACACTTGGTTCTAGCAGTTATTACCTGCGAAAACTAACTCCACCTCTCTGAGCATCGGTCTCCTTCACTGTAAAAAGGAGATAAAGCAGCCTCTATCTCAAGGAACTGATGCTGAGAGTAAGTGAGAAGATGCATTTGAGAAGACTCAAGAGCAGCTTCGTTGTTATGAATTACAGTTCCACAAGAACCACAGCAGGCCCTGCAGACATCTTCTCTGTGATCTCCCCTTCTCTGAAGAGCCAACACCGCATTCATTTTGAGTTGACGTCTCCCTTTAAACGTCACTGCTCAAATGTGAGATATCTCATTTCAAAACAGATGACTAGGCGATTTTAAGCACAAAGCTCTGGGTACCGGCACCTGGACTCCGATGATGCAGAGAGACTCACAGAGCCCCGTCTCCCACTTTCCCCAAGATCAGGAAATGAAGGTGAGCTTGATTTATAGCTGGAAGACTCTGGAGACACAGTTGAGCCTCTCCTTTGACTTGGAATCTTATTTTGCATTGGGGTCTCAAAAATCATTGGCTCTCCAGAGGGGCCATGCCAGGTGTCTCTCTCACTCCACAGTTACTTCAGGATTAAGAGGAAGACTGCAACCTCTATTTCTCAGGGTGACTTCTTATCAGGACCCTGGGGGTTCTCGAAGGCATGTGATGATGCTTCCAAGGTATTGATTTGTGGTCACATCCCCAGAAGGAGGCATTAGCTTTAAGCCCTCATAGATGTTTCTCTAAGGTGATGTGTTGCTCTTTTTCTCTGGGCCACGCCAATGTTTTATTCTCACTGATCACATATTTAAAGGCGTCCTTGCAGAGGTAACTGTGATGCTTAATTTTGTATGTCAACTAGGTCATAACCCAGACACATGGACAAACAGTTGAAGTGTTGCTGTGAAGGTGCTTTGTAGAGAAGATTAACATTTAAATTAGTAGACTCTGAGTAAGACTGATTACCCTCCTTAGGGTGGGCAGGCCCATCCAGCCAGTTGAAGACCAAAAGAGAAAAAAGACTGAAGTTCCCCAAGGAAGAGGGAATTCTGCCTCTAGGCTGCCTTTAGCCTTGAGTTGCAACATCCACTCTTCCTCTGGAAAAACACTGACTTATGCAGAAACCAACTCTGATCCAACCAATAGATATTTGGTCACCATGGTCAGAATAAGAAAGAGCATGACATCGTTGGAGCAAATGTTTTAAATCGTATAGGAGCTTAGGAAGGCAAATAGATGTAATGACTCCAAGAAGGCTAAAAGAAACGACCAATCTGTATTGACAAAACACTTCATAAACACTGTCTCCTTTCTTTCTCAGTACCTAAGACACGGGCTCAGTATTTCTCTAAGGTCACAGACCTACTGAGCAAGGAACAGGAAATCAGGACTTCTGACTCCAACTCTAAAGTTTCTGCCATTAGACCATGCTTCCAGAAGAGCATGCTAAGAGGATCATGAGTTCCCAACAAAATTTAAGTTTCTTATCTTGATCTGAGTACAGGCATATATGGCCTTTTTTCAAAGTTCATCTTTCAACACAGACTTACTGTCTCAGGGCCAAAATACTCCCAACCTCATCCAAGTGTTTCTTTTGTGTTCACCTCAACTCGAACTTGGTGTTGTCCAACCTCACCATCATAAATCTGTTGAACCTCTCTGTAGGCTGCAGGCCTTTGAAAAATAACTAGGAAGGGTATTTTTAGTGATATACATTCTTTAAATAATAATAAATATGGACCAAGTTTTCTAGATGAGAGCTATGCAAAAGCTTACCAGGAAAAACAAAGAAACTTAGGGTCTATCTGGGATACTTCAGTTCTCTTCATCCAAGGTACATTTGCAAAGCAGAATGGAGAAAGAGGAGCCTGCAGACCAGCGCCCGCCAGCAAAGAGGGGGCACTAGTCCCAGAAGATGTATCTTCCCTGTTAGTAAAAGGAAAATGACCTCATCTAAGGCCAGTGTTTGGGGAGTTATATAAGACACGTAGCATGCAGAAAGGGCTCAATACACATTAGCTCCTGTTTCCTGCCATCCTATGAGAGCTACAGAGTCACATATGTTTTCTGGTGTGTATAAGTATCCCTCAGTCAGGGTGAGCTCATGGAGATAGTTAATGCTCAAAAGTGAGCCTCCAAAAGGAGTTCCACTGTCCCTGGAATGAATCACTGACTGTCTTCTCTTGCTGGTCAGATCATGAAGCACAGCTCCAGGCCTGGGACAGAGGAGACACTTCTTAAATACTTGTCAACTTGAAATAACTAAAATGCAGAGTTTCTCCATAGTGTCGATGAACAGCCCCAAGGTGGGGTTTTCCCTGGTGGAACACCTGGAGCCAGTTGCAATAATATCCAAATGTTGTTGCATGTTTTTTTTATGTAAACTACTGAAGCTCCATGAAGGGCAGGAAGCCTGTTCTGACGAGACAGTAGATGTCAGACGGTGGGAAGGAGAGGATGGAGTGTCTTGCTAAGCATGACTCAGCAGGGTTCTCTAACCTGGCACAAAGATGGTTGGCTGGAGTGTTTAAAGGTATTCGCATTTCCCACATGAACAGCATGATGGTATCATCTCAAAACCCATTTGCTGGAAAGAGATGTCTTATTAGCTTCCTACCAACTGGGGTTTGGGGATGAGTACAGTGGAAGAGGATGATATATATTGAGTCTTTTACTCGGTAACAGACACTTTATCTTGGCAACATTATCATTAGTATGGGATGACTTGGAAGGGTCTAGAACACACAGGCACTGTACTAGTTACATGTGTTATCAGTCATCACTTTAATTCCAGGCATTATTCTCACTTGGAGATGAAGAAAGCTGGCTTCCCAGAAGGGTAAAGTGAGAACATAAAAGGACCTGATGGGGTCTGCTCTATTCTCAGCTCTACCTCGGATGACCATATTTTCCCTCCTAGTGCTAATATATATTCCAGCTGTCCTGTGTTAAAATTAAGAGCGCATGTCCACGGCAATCTCCCCCATTGGGTTCCCAGTTTCTCCACGGAAAGAACTGGAAGGCTATAGGAGGGGGGTTTTCCCTAGCCACCCCCTCCTGAATTCCATTCTGTAGGCTGCCACATGTTCTGCTTAAACAGCCAGCCCTGGTCTAGGGTGGTCTGAGATAATCTGAGGGTACCATTTGAGTTCTGGTGGGCAAAAAGGGAGAACTGGGGAGGGTAGAGGGGGCAGAGAATGGTTTCAGCAAGGGCTGGAACCTGGGGTCACCCTTGCTGTCTGGTACCTTCATGTCCCTTGTCCAACTGGCCCACCAGACAGGCCAAATTTAATGTGAAAGTCAGTCACCCTCTGCATGTCTGTCCCCACTCTCTGGACTCTTAACAGTTTCTGACCCGAGCCCACTGCCTCTTCTCTTGAATCTGCAACCCACTCCAGGCAGCATTCTTACAAAAACATGTCCATGCCCATTTGGACTCATGCTCTTGCTCCTGCCCCTGGCTGCCTGGTGCGTGGTTCTCTTTCAATGCCAAGCTCACATGTCCTGAAGATGCCACAGCTGCTGGTGGGCATGCTGGTGGTATCTGCTGAGCACTCCATGCATGCATGCCAGGTCTGGCCCAAGTTCACGTGCACCATCTCAAGGAAGCCTCATACCCAGCTTCTGAATAGGACACAAGGAAATGAAATATCTTGCTCCAGGACACACAGCTGGCAGCCGTAGAGCCAGGCCCCAAAACTGGGGGGGGGACTCCACAGTCCACGTGCTCCCCATGGCCCAACCTCATGGGCTCTTCATCCTATTAGTTGTTCGACAACATTCACGGCTTCCCTGTGGGTCTTCATGGTGCCCCCACTCTCACAGTTGCAGACTTGCTGGTTCCATGCGCTTTTCTCCATCACTCTGGGGTCTTGCCAGCTTTCTCATGTTCATTTCCTTTGGCCTCGGTGCCTTTAGAGAGCTTCTAATACACGACACATGCAAAAACACATTTAAAATGGAATTCTACTGCTTTTTGCCTGGAGCCTCTACAGAAGGCTGGCCAGAGGAAGGGCTCTCAGTGCCTAAGTCAGGAGAACCCGCCTGGAGAAGCCTGGAGACCAGGGGGATGTCCCATGGGCAGGAGGGCACCCTTTGCAGGGACTACTCGAGAAAGGCACCCACTTCTGTTCCTTGTCCTGTTCTTTCCCTTCAGCATGCTGGAGGGAAATGAGAAGGGGCTCAGATCTCAAAGGCAGCTAGGAAACTCCCAAGAAGTCAGAGTGTAAGCTCAGTTTCCTGAGAAAACAAGACATCTTCATTTTTCTTTTTTCCCCATAAATGACTAAGCCAACATTTGCTCTTAGTTATGCGTGGAGGTCTGGGTTTTCCATGCGAAAGTTGCTCCACACTTCATTTCTCCATGGGGCTGCTCTCCAGTCAGTCTTTTTAAAAATCCTGGTCTCTACCTGCTAAATCTATTGTCACCAACAGTGGCCAGTGCAGGCGTGGGAATGCTGGAAAATTTCTCCTCTTTCAGCATGTTATTAGCTCAATGGTTCTTTCTCCTCTGATAAAACTGCCTCCTAGCTACTGATAAGGGCCGAGAGATTTCCCACACTCAGTAAATCAAGCAAGGCAGGAGCAGGAACGCCTCCCCAGCTGGGGGGACAGCTGAGGCCAGCGGCCGGAGCCACCCACCTGCCAGCTGCCCTGTCAGAGGACATCACGATCACGAGAGCGGGACTGTCACTTGTTCTGCAGCATAGGGGCCATCGGTCCTGCCACGTCCCTGCACCACTCCTGTGTTTGCTCTCTCTGCCCAGAGAACCACGTATGAGAACAGGTCACTGTATCTGCAAGGGGCAATGACCACCAAGGGAAAGAGGGGGTAAGGGAAAAGCTTTTATGGTTTCTGTGAATTCACACGTCATTAAGATCTGTCCGTGAGGGACACAGAGGGAGGTGGAGACGAATGGAAAACCCCTCAATGGGAGCCTGGCGCACCCCCTCATTAATCTGTGGGGCTACTCAGGGTTCCGTGACTTTCTGCCAGAACTTCCCTGTGTTCTTGAGGTGTGAATGTGTTAAGAGGAGAGCAGTGCATGAGGGTTAAGTAACATTCCCTGTGCCTTACAGAGCCGTCTGTCTCCAGAGCTGAGTCTTCACCTTTCCATTTCATGACAGTTCAGCCTTCCTGAGCCCCAGAGCACCTACTCAGGCCAACTGACAACCTGGGCTTCTTCTCAAGCCTCCCAAGGGCCCAACAAGCTAAGGTCATTTCAGAGGGACCAAGCGGAGAAACAGGAGCCCATCCTTTTCAAACCCCAGAGACGACTGCGTGCAGTCTGGAGCCACCCACCACCCAGAGCCTCTCAGGACAGCCTTGCCTAAAGTCATTTATCTTGGCTCTGGAGAATTTAGTTGCAAGGTTTCCTCTCCTATCAGTTTGCCAGGAACAACAGTCTGTCAAGGTCACTTCAGGTCTGGCCTGGAAAGACCATGAGAAACATTCTCCAGATAAGAAAGAGCCTTTCACACTATCAATGTCCCCTTTTTGATGAGCGGTGCTGCCTGCCACAGTCTGCACAGCCTTGCTGAGAAGCCCCTCCCGCCTTAGTCCCTTGAGGGTGAATGGAAGCAGGAGGAGGTGAAGTGGGGTGCCTCCATCTTCTTCCACAACCCCAAGACACATGGCTCTCATATGCTGTCTCTTCTTCCCTGGACTGTCAGTGTCGAGTTCATTGGAACTCAGTAGTCTAAGGCGGGAAAAGAGGCAGTGATCCTGTGGCTGGGCGTCAGGTCAAGGGTTTCTTTCACTCTTGGGCACACATTCATTCAGAGGCATGTGCTTGGCCAAGCTTGGCTGAGGCTAACTGCATCACTCATTCAACAAATATCTATTGACTACTGACTACAGACCAGCCACTATGCCAGCTGATGAAGATATGAGAGCAGTTGAGACAGACGTGAGCATAACCTTTATAGATGACAACAGCTTGTAAAGGGTGCAATCCCTTTCTCATAAACATTATACTAAAGGTGTCTAAAACAGCATTTTGTGTGTTTTTCTCATTCGGCTTTCTAGATGCATATATACATACACATACAAAGAAATAAACACACAATATGTATGCATCAATCTGATGTGGTGCTATTAGTGCTGTTATGGATACATTGGGGACCACAGGAGCTCAGAGGAAGAGTCACCATCTGCTTAGATGGAATCAAGGAAGGTTTTAGAAAGGAGGAGACCTGGTAGGCAATGACAGGAAAGCCAATCTAAGCAGAGGGTGTTATGCACAAAAATGATGCATAAAACCTCTGTTATGGATTCAGTGGCATGTCTCTGCCCTGAGCCCCCTTCATATACTGTAGCCCTACCTCCCAACTGAGATACTATTAGGAGGTGGGTGTCTGGAAGGTGCCGAGGTTTGATAAGGTCATGAGCCTGGGGCTCCATTACTGCCCTAGTAAGAGGAAGTAGAGCCCCTTCTTGCCACTATGGGAGGACACAGCAAGGAGGCGGCCTCACCAGAAGCTACCCATGTTGGCACCATGACCTGGACTCAGCTTCCTGAACTGTGAGGAAATAAATGGCTCTTGTTCAAGACATCCAGTTGACAGCATTTTGCTACAGCCACCAACTGATACGCATCTTGACATATTCAAGGAGCTACAAGTAACTCAAGGGGACGGCTCCTTGACCTCCTCAGCAGGTCCCAGTGTACTTACCGTATGCTGATGGAGCAATCCTATCCTGCCACCTAACAGGAGACTCCAGACATCAAAAGACCAACCATGAAGACCAGCTTTCCCAAGATTTTTCTCTTCCCATCACTAATCAGATTACACCAGAAAGACAAACTAACTGCTACACTCTCTAAAACCACTGTAATGCGTCTTAGAGCAAAACGCCATCAAAACCCTATATTGGCCACTAGATGGAGTGATGCATCACCTCAAAACAGAAGAAGCTGATTTTCTCCAAGTATTCTGAAGTTGATTTTCTCAAGTGTTCTGTAAATAGAGTCATTGAGTTTCACAGCTGGTGGTGGCAAGTTACTTAAGCCCAAGGTGCTGGGAGGTAAGCAAAATATTTATTAAATACCTACTTGTGCTAGTTTCTGAGTTTAGGAAAATAATGAACAGTGTCTGCCTGCCAGAAACCTCTTGTTTGGTAGAAGAAACACACAGTACACACATTCAAAAAGCATCCCAGACTCTGCCAGGTGCTGTCCAAGCTCTAATTCCTGAAGGTTAAGTACTTCTCATTCAGGGCCTTCCTGGTGGCCTACGGGTTAAGGCACAGCACTATCACCACTACAGTGTGAGTTCGATCCCTGGCCAGGGAGCTGACCCACATGGCACAGCAGACCTCTCCTGTCTCACCGGCTGCTCCCCTCAGCAGTGTACTTCAGTAAATCCACCTGTTCTGCTCCCCACTCTGCCTCTGGAGAATCCTCTCACTCCCCACACCTATGGCCTACAACCCAGCTCTTCTACATAAAAATAAAAAAATAAACAAAAGCAAAAATATACATAAAAGAACTTCTTGTTCATTTGGCAAAGCCAGAGTGAAATCTCAAATCTGTTTGCCTCTTAAAACTAAACTCTTTCCTAAACACCATCCAGTCCTTCCCAAATCTTTCCCATGCTAAATGAAGGCTCACACATTGGGCTGGGTGTGAAGCCGGGCCACCAGAAACACCTGAGACAGAGTTAACCGTGGGGGAGTCCCGAAGGGCATCACAGTGGAGGTGGTTGTTTTTGTTTTTTGTTTTAAACATCAGTCAGTTGGGCTTGAGGGGAAAGGCACTCCAGGGAGAAAGCACAGAGCTTTGTCATTGGAAATGGTTTGGGCAAGGACTGGCAGGCAGCCCAGGGCAGTGGGGCGTGGGATAGATGAGTGGGGAAGAGGCCCCGAAAGACAGGCAGGGCCAGGGAGGCAAAGACCATAAAGAACCTTTTACATTCGCTTAAGAAGTTGAGACTTGTTCCCACAGGCAATGGAAAGCCATTAGAGGTTTTAGAGGGATAAATTTCTGATATTAAATTTAAATGGTCATTTTTTTCCCCCCAGGAAGGGGTGTATATCCTCCTGTGAAAAGGAAAAAAAATCATCTTTCCAAACATACGGGTGCTAAGTCTGTCCCTTTAATTTTATTCTGTGCCATATGGCACCCTGAATTTTTAGAGTATCAGTTGATGGATTGATTTGACAGATCAAAACCTAGTGAGAGATATCTTCATCTGTTATTTTAATTTCTCTTCCACTATAGTCAAAGTCCAATTTATCAATCTAATAAAAGGAAGAGGTCAGGTCAGGTGACAACTTGTGGATACTCAGAGATGTCTGGTATATACTACGTGCACAAACACACATATACACACCGCATTAGGTGCCTAGCTAAATTCCACTGAAATCAAGTAAGTTCAGCCCCACCTTAGGGAGAACTGAATGGCACACATAGGTTGCACTTGCACACATATTCCATGGAGACAATGGAATTGTCTAGAAACATAAAAAAATAGCTGCATACCAAGCTGAGGTCCAATGTCATTTTAAAAAACAAATGTCACAGGTTTTCAGAAACTAGAATTTACTTCTATAGCCGGCTTTCTAAATAAACTTGCTATAAATTTTCACATGCACTTTCCTCTGAGAGCCACTTTCTGATTTATATATTACTCATATATCAAGGCTGTTCCCATCATGTCAAACAAACATCTGGATGAAAGTTTGAATCATTTCACTGTTTCCAAGAACTGAGGTATTTGGGTTGATAAGTCATCTAGATCCTGTCTGAAACTTTGGGTCTTTATCAGATACTTGTCATTAATCAGATACTACCTCTAAGAGAAATTGAATTATGGAAGGTTCAAAATCCAATGATTGCAGTGCTTCAAAGCTTGGGGAAGTTAAATGATATGACTAATGTTACAGAGCTCACACATGGCAGAGCAGGGTTTAAATTCTGTCTGGTAGCTCAGTCTGTTTTCTTTCCACTACAACAATTGCCTCAGCAGTAAGACTTAGTCAATAATGAAATGCAGAATGAATGACCAGTCCTTCAATATCTGTAAACTAGCCATGTTTATAAGAGGGAAAAAAATGAGTACAAAGAATACTAAGTAACTTGCAGCGAACTCAGCATGTAAAGCATACTGCTAACTTGGCCTCATAGTAAAAACTTACAAGCATTTCCATAGAGTAGGGTCATGTTTAGCCAGTTTTCCAGAATGTCACAAATAGCAGGATCAATTAAATGCCATCTGGGCTACCTCTCCTCATTCTGAAGGTTATTTTCTACATTAAAAGGAACAGGGGATTAAAAACAGAACTGGATGCTCCAATTTCAATAAATGGGTTGCTTGCTTACGTTTCTGCAGTTTTATCTATACTTGCTCTAAGTACTATCTCATTTGCTAACAAGGTAAGCTTTCCAAAGCTGGGGTTAGAATATAAACATTTGGGCTTTGCAGCAGGGGTAACAGCTCTGGATTGAGTAGCTAAAGAAACGAGGAACAACTCACTGATAAAGTTTAGAATTTTTACAGGGACTACACCTGAGAGGAGAAAGCATGCATTGTACAATAAGGAAGAATGATGTAAAAAAAAAAAACATATATATAAAATACATTAAAAAATTAATAAAGTTTAGAGTGCTTCCATGTCTCCACCTTGTGGAAGCTGTCAATACTACAGCAACATAAATACACTGACCAGCCATTGAGGATTAAAAGATGGACTGGACAATAAAATAAACTCCTTGGCACAGGAGACAATAAAAAAAAAAAATCTCAAAATAACTAAGAAATGTTTGACCTTTGGAAATTGATGATGACAATGGAGTGGAAACTGATAGCTTTGAGACCAGGCTGGACTTCGAAAGTCTTGTAAGTAACAAAAAGATTCAATTACATGCAATTTAATTTTAGTAATAGTTGTATGTTGTTTTTCATGTTTGTGCAAAACTAGAAAGGTCACTGTAGGTTCATTAACTTTCCCAGACATTCTAGATAGCAGAAATGTATTACAAGGGTTTGGTGGCAACTAGAGTATAAGAGTCTATTATCCAAGACGGTTTGCCAGCCAGAAGGCCAAAGCACTTCTATGTATAAGTTTTTAATCAAGTAAAAACACCATTTCTAGTCAGATAGATAAAGCAAATCAAGAGTAAATCAGTTTTGAAATAAACTCCAGTAGTTGTGCTATTTCTAAACAGCAACAAAATGCTGAGCAAGGTGGTAAAGTACAGTGGTTAGGGAGCAGGACTCTGGAGCCCTAGCCCTGAGCTCTGCTTCTTACTGCTCTGAGACTGTGGGTAAGTTATGTAACCTTCCTGGGCCTCAGTTTACTCATCCATAAAATGGGGACTATGATATCATCTACCTCAAAGAATTGCTGTGAGAATGAAACAATAATTTTTGTGCATGTAGAACACCAAGCATGATGCTTGGCACATAGTAGGAACACTCACTATTATTAAAGTCAAGAAAATGCCAGTCCATGCATGTGGTTCTTAGTCACTATGTTCATGGAAATGAGCGGCATGAGGGTTATGGCCAGGTTTTACCGTGTCTAATTTTGATTGCTAGAGTATTAGAGGAGGGAAAGCTCTTGGAGCGCTCTGGGCATGTCAGGTTAACAGATGAAGACGTCTCAGGCAACTGACGTTTAGATTACACCATGATGCGGAAGAGGAGTTAGAAACAAGAAGCCAACCTCTTGCTACATGTAATCACAGTAGGCCTTAGACGTCATCTCATCAGCCTCCTTCAGCTAGTGTGAACGAGCGGAGAAACAGGGAGGATGGGTTTGTTTTTCACACCCAGAGTCATGTTCACTGATTCTGCAATCTCTAAAAGCTCCCAAAGTGCACAATGCACTGGGGCGTCAGCAGTGAACAAGTCAGACAATGTTCCTGGCTTCCTGGCACTTATTGCAAGCAAGGGGCAAGGGAGACAATAAATATAAACACATAATCAGGATAATTTCTAATAGGTATAGCTCTCAAAGATTAGCTTATGCAAGACAGGGTGATGCGAGGACAGGAATGACCAGGAGCTCAAGAGAGGATGAAATGATTGGGAAGGTCCCATCAAGAGGCTCCCAGAGAGCATCAAGAAGGAACCAGCCCTGCAAAGATCTGGAGAATAGAACCCAATCGAGAAATAGAAAGTGCAAAGACCCAGGGGCAGGAAAGAACTCCAAGAGGTGAAGAATAGAATGAACAGCTGTGACAGAGGAAGTATGGCAGGTGGAGAGCCATGAGATGGGAGAGGCAGGTAAAGCCAGATCCCAGGTAGGCCATGCTAGAGTCTGCAGTCCATCCTAAGTGCTGTGTTTGGTTTAAGGGATTACACAACATGATTTGTTTTCAAGTGTCTCTCTAGCTGCCAGCGGGGCCTTGCTACAGCTACCCAGTAAGTTCGTGGCTATGCCTGGTCTGTGCCTCCCAAGACCTTGAGGAGCTGAGACCCTCCACACATGCGCACACACAAAGGGGAAACCAGATGCCAAATCTCTGTGATAATTGAGAAGCCCCAGCACTCACCCACTCGTGATGTCGTCCGTCCGGATGTTCTTGCTCAGAACATCCCCATCACTCATGTAGCCGGGGGCGTCCATGCTGATGCCTTCCAGGTCCATCTCATCCCCTGTCTTGTCTGAGACATCCACATGGCAGACGCTGTTGCCCCTGGAGGCCAGCTGCCTCCTCAGCGGGGCTGAGTACACGTAGCGGCCCGACTCAGTGTTGATGAACCGGCTGGCGTTGGCGCGCGGCGGGTACCCATTGCCCAGAGAGGGGGCGTCTCCTGCTTGGAGCCGAGGGCTGGACTGGCCGAGCCTCCAGGACAGAGGAGTGGGCCTTCCGGTCAGGCTGAGGATACTGCGCCCGCTGATCTCCGTGGTGACATTGGTATCAAATGTTGTTTCCAATGTGCTAAAATCATCAAAGCAACTTTGAGTTAGACCCCCAATGTGCCTGGTGTCCCTGGCTTATACATTCTTTGTTTTTAGAATTATGAAGTATTTCCCTTTCACAAACTAAGATCAAACCACAGGGACCCATGTGCCACCCAGGGTATTTCCTCTTAAAAATAAAACGAGGAGATAGGGCCTCCCTGGTGGCGCAGCAGTTAAGCACTGCACTGTGGAGCTGTCGGCAGTGGCAACGCGAGTTCGACGCCCGGCCAGGGAGAACACCACATGGCGCGGCAGACCTCTCCTGCCTCCCCCGCTGCTCCCCTCAGCAGTGTATTTCCATAGGTCTGTCTCTTCTGCTCCCCGCTCTGTCTCTGGTGAACCCTTTTGCCCCCCCACCCCATGCCTCTGACCTGTACCCCAGCTCGAATGCATAAATAAAAAAAATAAATCTTAAAAAAATATAATAAAACGAGGAGATAAATAAGGCAGGGATGTAATGTGCAGATGACGACACCACTGACACTGCTCTAGCATGTGTAGGGGAAGTGTTAAGAGAGAGTCAATCCTACAGAGGTCTCATCAGAAGGAGAAAATTTTTTCCTTTTTTCTTCTTAATGTATCTATACGAGAAGATGGGTATCTACTGTACCCGTGTAATCACTGCATAACAGGTGTAAATCAAGCCATCATGCCACCTGCCTTGAATGTATACAGTGATGGAAGTTAATTATTTCTCAACAAAACTGGGGCATGAGGGGAGGAAAGAGGAAGCTGACCGGTACATAAGTTTCTGAAAAGCCCAGGGGAGACCAAGCCCCAAATCAGGGAACAAGATACCCACGGATGATTATTCTAGTCAAATGATCTTAACTATTGAGGTGTTCTTCCTAAACCAGGAAAGATGTAGAAAATGCTGAATCGGTGACCACGAGTCACAGAGCTGCTACCTGCCTGATTGTTCTCGAAAGGAGCCTCTTCGCAGCTCCCCTTTCCTAGGGGCAGGATGCACCGTCCACTCCAGAGCCCCTCACATCACATTGCGCTTCCTCGGCTCCCTCCTGACTGAGCACACAGGGAGCACCCTGATCTTGTAACTGTCCAAAGTCCATTTCCCCAAACTTTGCTCTTCCCACATAACAACTTCACTCAAGATAAAACTATAGTTGGGGAGCTTGGGGGACAAAAAGCCCAAGACGAACAGTAAATGCCTAGGCTTGAGATCCATAATAAATGGATTCCAGGGTCTGAACATGCAGAGACTAGCTTGTCCCCAGTCATCAGAAAGACTCTTTTGCTGTCTGTCTGCTGCTCTGGCTGGCAGGCTCTTGTGGCACAGGGCAGAGGCTCATCAGCACCTCCTTGGAGCTGCCCTGGGGTTTCTCAACCGAGCTAAGTGTTTCCTGCAGAAGAAATCATTGACACTGCTCCCTATCATGATTGTCATCCTACTTCAAGCCAAGAAATTCACCAAAGTGTTGTAACCCACCTCAAGTTGGTTTCAGCGATGAGGGTGGAAACAGGGATACTTCATACCTAATCAGGCTCAGGGTGAGGCTTCTGGCTCCATGCCACTCAAATATCTAAGGGTCGATAGGAGCACCACAGCCCACTCCCAATGTTTACTCATCTCTGGAAGAACCAATCTGGTGCCTCAGCTGTTTTTATTTCTCTCACATTCTGTAAATGGCTTTGCTTTCCTCCTATTGGGGACTCCTAAGGTTCAGGCCCTGGTTTTGCTTAAGAGAGAACCCACAGTGGTTACCTCAATCTGCCAAAGCTGCTTGGCAGTGGGGAAAGCCTGTGGTCTCTTTGCTATACTCATATCAAAGAGAGTGAAATTTGAGAAGCAAAGAGACTCCCTGGGAGTTCAGTGGGGGTAACCAGGCCTCTGCCTTGAGGATCAAAGCCCAACAAGGACCGTCAAACTCAGTTCTGCCAAAATCATGGAGGGTGTCCTGGGGTTGCATCCTCCTCGACTTCTTCCGCAGCAAAGAAAACAACCTGATAAGTGTTTCCAATGTAATTCTAGATTTCATCCAATTCAATCAAGTTTAACATAATCATAAGTCTTTATAAATATTTCCTTACATATTTCACACACGTGCATGACTAACAACATTACAGTGTACCAGAAGATTGGGTAGGAATTCAAGTTATTTGCTTTATCACCCGCAGGTCAAATATAGTTCACCTACTCATTTCAACAGCACAATCTACTTTTGGAAAATGCACGCAAAGTGAAATTTATATGGAGCTGGTCTACAGCGTTCTCTGTTGAGTGGATTTCGCAACTTTCTGCATTGGGGAGGGATCTCTCTATACTAATTTTTGCTCCTTACACTTCCGCGCACTGTAGGCATTCTTTGTGAACTGTAGTACGTTTGAAGATCAAGGTTATTACTCTATTATTAACCAAATCACTTTGCTAGTGGCAGAACAAACACAAGAGAAGCAGAGTAAACATCAACCTACTTGCCAGTTCCATGAAGTCATCACGCTGCACCTACCTGTGTGTGACCTGAGTTCCCCGTAAACTGCACATGGTCTCCTCCAAGTTCTGACGCAGATCAGCGATGTTCTTCACTGTCCGCAGTCGCCGAGCCTCGGGATCTTCCCCTGGAAAGATGGTGACAGCTCTTTAAATTCTCTGATTGTGAGTTTCAAAGGGGAAATGATGGTATCCCTGACCATAACATGCTCAGTGCTGGAACCCATGTGGGTGCTTAGAAAGGATTTGAGAACAAACAGATGAATGGGTGGGTGGATGGATGGATGGATGGATGGACGGATGGACAGACAGATGATGGGTAGATGGATGGATGATGGATAATGGATGGATGGATGATAGATGGATGAACAGATGGATAGATGGACAGAGGGATGACTGATGTATGGATGATGAATGGATCTCCAAGGAAAGGTGTGATTACAAAGTGAAGTCTTTTTTCTCCCCCAAGTTCCCTCCTTGTAGGAGAAACAAAGCATCTAAACACATTTCACACTATCTCCAATAGACACACATATAGATTAGGTCTGACCACTTCCCAGGAATCATTTTCTGGCCACACAAAAGTGGGTGAGGCATTTTATTTTCTTGCTGATTGCTGATATATACTGCTGCCAACCAGCTTGATTTTACAATGAAATTTGCAGTGAGTAAAAGATGCACACCTATTAATCATATTTCTACAAAGAGAGGTCCATCTTTCTTTAGATTCATTATATCACCTCAAATTCTGGTTCCTTTACTCACTGGCTGTTTGGTCATGGAGAAGCTGCTGACCTTCTCCATCCTTCAGATTTCATTGTCCTGAAAGGAGGATAGTACTGAACTCAAAGGACAGGAGCAGGAACTAAATGACAAAAGGCCTGGAAGTAGTTCTTTATAGTGCCCACCCCCAGCACTCAAACTCATGCCAACTTGTGAAGAGCATCATGGGGCATGGGGGCTTCTCTTTGGGGGTTGAAGGACTTTCATCATCCGGGCAAGATTTTCACAAAATACCTGGCCAGGCAAAGGTGCAGGAGAAATTGTGCCAGGAGAAATAGGCCACACACAAGCTAGGGAGTCTTGGGTAGCCCTGCTTCAGGTTCTCTGACTATTCTGTTTCACTTGGGATTACACGGGGCAAGGACAACCCTGAATAAAGGAATCAACATTTTTCCCTCCACGTACTTTCAGAGAGGGCTAAGACAGAAGAACCACAATCAAGGGGCTTTAAAAAATCCATGACCATGGGCCTCCCTGGTGGCGCAGCAGTTGAGCGCTGCGCTGTGGAGCTGTCGGCAGTGCACGATGCGAGTTCGATGCCCAGCTGGGGAGAGTCCCACATGGAGTGGCGGACCTCTCCTGCCTCGCCCGCTGCTCCCCTCAGCAGTGTACTTCTGATCTGCCTGTTCTGCTCCCCACTCTGTCTCTGGTGAGCCCTCTCGCCGCCCCACGCCTCTGGCCTGTAGCCCAGCTTTTATGTATAAATAAATAAATCTTTCCAAAAAAAACATTAAAAAAAAAACCATGACCATTTCAAGTGCTGAGCAACAATGTAAAAGAAATCTTAGGGCACGTAGTACACATGGGCAGCAGTCAGAAGGATGTACATTAGACATTAAGTAGAACTTCCAGCATCTGTCATTAACAGGCAGCTATGAAATGCCACAGAATGAAATTTCCTGCTGAGACAGACAACAATTTCCTTAGGTTGCTGTCCACATGGCGGTGGCCTGGAGGCTGGATTAAATGATGGATATGTGATTTAATGGAGGAAATTTGCTGTGACAAACTACCTTGAAAATGCAAGTGTTTTCAATTTTCTCCCCCCTTCCAAGCAACAGAAATTTGGAAGGCATTTTTCTCTTATCTGAAAAGTGGTCAGACTTTAATTTCTCACCCAATTCTTCATAGTACATATATGTATGTATGTATGCGTTTTTAAACAAAAGCCGTGATGAATGTCTGCTTTACCTTCTCCTAATGGCCTTGGAAGAATGTAATTGTATCTATCTCCCAGGCTATCAATTAAATATCTTTTACTGCCAGTGTGGTCAAACTTTACCTATATCAGCTGCCAAAAGGTACTGATCTCCTTTGGACAGCTCTAGGTCCTGCTGTGAACATTTGTTATGAAACTAGATCTAGGTACAAGTTTTCGAGTTAATCAGACACAGAAAATATCATAATCATATTCATCCATGTCTCTATTCATGACCCATTTCCCTGGGGTAACTCTCCTTTAGAAAATCAAATTCTTTGAGATGGGACAGCATCTCAGTGTCACTTTTGATAATCCTCACACAAAACTTTAAATGCCCATGACATATTTATTGCCCCAAAGATATTTATTTGGTCAGAATAGATTTGGAGAAAAAGCGTGGACTTTGCATTCCATTAGATAAAGGTTTGGATTGTTGCTTTTTAGTCATTTGACCTTGGAAAAATCACTTATTCTCTCCACATGCCACCTGTAAGATGGGAATAAGATCCCTACCCTCAACAAGGTATAAAGGATCAGATGGGTGACACATATGATGTGTCTGGCATAGAATGAAAGCTCATTGAATGTGCTTTTCCTGTTTCTCTCTGGAGGTCCCTCTGGGAAGTGGGTGTTCCTCTCAAAGTCCTCCATATGGCAGATTCCAAGAACAGTGTAGAAATGCAAACCAGTAATCCACCTACCTTGCTTATTAGGTGATAATGTTCTGAACTGCCACTCTGCCTGCTCAGAAAATGGTCTCAACATAAGATTTTCCAAACAACTCATAGCTTAAACAAAATTAAATCATAAATGTGCCCCGGTGGAAGTGGGAGGGCCCCTACAGCACCTATACAGGCATCTTATAAACTGAGTGAGCTATTCCCTTGTCTACCTGCTGCTCTCCTGCATTTGCTAAGGTCAGCTCTCTTTCCAGCCACTGGTCATAATGGAGAAAACACCACATCCTGAAGGGCTGAGTTTGGAGGTTATCAGGCTATTACCAAAGGAACATGGAAGGAAATAGGAATTTCCACTTGGAAGAGGGAAGTTTAAGGGACATGCTGCTACATGGAAAAGAACAGAAATTTTCTGTTGTCTTCAGGAGGCTGGATTTTATCCAAGAATTAGAAATGTAAGAATAAAGAAGTCCATTATCAGTTAAAACCAACAAAAAATGGAAGGGCTCCTTCTGAAGAAATAATCTGCCTGTTGCAAGAAATAGTCAAACAGAGACAGAAACACAATTCATCAGGGAAGAAAGAAGGACTCGGGGTCTGGGTGACTCCTTCTAACTCTACCATGCCGAGTGCATGTCACAACTCTAACATTATGTGAATGACAAAGTGCCATGGGAAAACCCACCTATTTGCAAAAGCAAGGAGAAGAACTAAGCAATTGATCAAACGGTCTCATAAATGTCCAATTCTGAGTATACCCACCATTCACTGTCATTTCAATGGACTGGCTATGGGTAAGTTAAATCCAACCTCATGCTACTAAGCAGTGTCTCCATAACTAATTCACAGTATAATAACACATGTGAGCTCTCCTGCCTGAATGTAAAGACAAGCCATGCTTGTCTTTAAGAAATTTCCATTAGCGACCAGTACGATGTGATTCAACACCAAAAAAAGCTTGACCAGGCAGGACTGGCTGCACTGTTCTGTTCCTCAAACAACTGAAAGCATTTCAGGCTTTTCCCATAGTCCTGATGCAAAGAAGACGTGGGAGAAAAAGAAAATTTAGTGAAAGCTCATAGGCTGCAATCCATCACTCTAAAATGTGTGACATGGAATGTTCTCAAGATGCTGCTTTTGCTTTTCACATGTGACTTTTACTGAGACTCCACATCTGACATGAATCCACACTACTCCACAGGACATATATCTATAAACGTGGGCTCTGAGGTGCTGGCCTGGCTCTTTTGATGTGTAAAAGAATACAAATTGGAAGGTGTGTGGAGACCTGAGCAATCACCTAAACTCCACACCCTTCTCTGCTAGCACACCCTTTCTCGTGCTATCCATGTCCTCACATGCAAGGGAGCTACAAATCTGGGAGAGAAAGAAACATGAAATCAATCCCAAATGTGGGGTCCTGAACCAGTGGATCACTCACAAATGGCTGGAAAACCATGCCCCTCTCTTCCAGCCAGCAGAACCAGAAAGAGTTCAATTGCTCAGATCTTCTGAAATGGATACTCGGAGCTAACGATAATACAGGATGATTCGATCAGATGGGCTGCAGCTCAATTTCCCAGTTATAACGTGGCTATTAAAAAGATGTGGTCATAGCTATTTAATCTAATAAATGGATTTTAAACAGACTCAATTTTCAACCTGACTCTGAAAGTGGTAAGCTATGAGAAGATTAATACAGCCACTGCTACATACATGGTTTACCACTTGCTTCCTTAGAAGTTGCTGGAATGTGGAGCTGAGGGACAAGGAAGAGAGACTGAGAAGGTGGTAACTCAGAATGCACTGCAGTAGGAATTCTAATTCAGATGCTAGTGTTTCTTTTTTAAATTTAGAAGCTAACAGTATGACATTAATAGACATTTGTGGAATTAGTTATATGACGACTACAGATTTCATGACTTTATATAATGCTCCATTCATTATCATTATGTGGGCTATAGTTCAACAAAATTCATCAACTTTTTGGTGTTGGTTAAAGAGAAAACATGTTGTATTATTCTTTCCAATAAATGGAGGATGCCATAAACACATTCCAATCAGTGCTTCCATACAGAAAAGGAAAAAAAAAAAAAAACCAAACAGTATCATTGAGTCCCAACTCCTGTTGGAAAGCAATTTTATCTGAAGAATAAATCAGGTAATTCAAAGTTAAGTATTAGAGCAGCACTGAACCCTTCAATGGACAAAATGGAATAGATCTTAAAGTATGATTTGCCAACAGGTAAGAGACTTACACACAATTTTGGGAAGGAAGAAGGAAAAGGTGGTGAGGACAGGGAAGAAAGAGAAGGAGGAAAATCCTAAGGAACAAAAGAACAGTATATTTAGCTCATCCATCAGTGCCACAGAAACACAACTTGAAATCAAGCCAGTTCTTGCCCTTCCAGAAGGCAGGTACATGGGAGGCCTTTTTGCCAACAAACTTAGGATTCCTGGGTTCCGTACTCACCAGTGAGTTCTTCCAGAGCAGGCTGTCCACTCTTGGTGTAGTGGCCAGGCTCCATGCTCACACCTGCTGAGCTGGATTCGGCAGTAACATTCCCTTCGGTGTCTGTCTGGGACCTTCACACACAAACCAAAGCAGACACACTTGTCACAAGTGGTAACTATATCTGGACCAGTCGAGTCCAACCACAGCACCCACCATCACCTCCTTCAGCAAGAAGTTTTAGAACAGACCAGACTAGCAGACCGGTACTAAATAATTCATTAGCTCATGTGGAGCACCGTCCTAGAAACAGAGAGTCAACGAACTGTAAAAGATGAAATATTCATCGCCCAAATGGAGGGTCTGCATTCTCTCGCTGAGGAGTGCATCTCTGAATCCCCATCAGGGAACCAGGTCTAGCCAGAAAAATGCTGGAGGGTGCTGAGTGGTTTGGAGCATTTAACCTACGCCAAAGAGCAACTTCTAAGTAACCATAAACACCGGCAAGTGAAGCATAAAGATGACTCCAATGACAGCCCCCTCCCGCTCCCAAAGCCTACTGACATGGGTCTCTCTGAAAAGGCAACTGTAAAACCAGTCAGGAGTGGATGCCAAGCAGGTGTGTTTGCCCTCTAGGTCTCTGATTCAGAGCTCAGATCTTCTGACATGAAAGGTCTCATTGATCATTATTTCAACACTTGACTGAAATCTGTACTTCCCCCAAGCCTTCTCCGTGCCCATATTTGTCAAGCAAATTGAGACAACTGCTTCATGCAATGTTTTCTTGCCACAACTGCCTCTGCTCATTTAGACATGGCATGCAAATGTATAATTACACTGGATGCATAACCCTGGGTGCAACATTATTAATCCTTTAGTGGCCTGAGCTAATTCAACCAGATTTCACTAGCTGTGAAAAAAGTGTTTGCCAAGAACAAGAAGGTGAGTTGTCTAAAAATGTGGGGGATGCACAGACAAACCTCAAGCCATTCATCTATTCTTCTCCCCTTTGCCCTTGTCTTGAAGCCATCTGTTCCCAAATCCGGTAATCTCTATCTTTGAAGGATTTTCACATTCCCAGTGCTCCTCTCCATCTCTTGGCCAGAGTGCAAGCTCTCGTCATCTCTACCTAGGCCCCCAAAGCGCTTTGTAAACAGTTGTGCTGTCTCTAGCCTAGAGGTTGCAAATGGCAGCCAAGTGTAGGAAACAGCCCGCACACTTATTCTTACTGGTCTGTGCAGTGTTTTAAAGTTTTTGAATTAGTTTCAATATTTGAAAATCAGGAAAGTCTACAAAAAGTACCTGGATTTCTGTTTTCTCCAGTAAATCAGGAAGACTGAGTGCACTTTCAGGGTGCAAACTATAGGGTAACTGTTCCATCTGCCGCAGTCCCACGCACACTGAGCCACTCATTTCGATTACCACTTGGGCCCCAATCAGGCATCTGAACCCATAACTGATCTAGACTGTTCCTGTATTTGATCCATTCCCTACACTATCTCCACTGATCTTTGAGATATTGAAGTGATCACACTGCCCTCTGATTAAAGGTCTGTAATGGTCTCCCACTGCCACAGAATAAGGTCAGAACTCCTGATTGTGGTAGAAGATGCCCTATCACACAATTCTTTATTTCCAGCCCCATCTCCTGCCATACCTGTCCTTTGCACACACCCCTCCTGCTCTGGGCCCCACCCATACAGGGCTCTTTGCCATTCCCAGACTATACCATGCCCTTCACAGTCTGTCTTTGTACTTACTCCTTTCTTCATTAGTTTGCTCCTAATCAGCCTTGAAGACACAGTTCCCATGTCATCTTGGCCTGGAAGTCTTCCCGGGCCATTTGCCAGCTGATGGCTCCACCTCTTGTGTGTGTTTCTATAGCGCTCTCATTCTCCTGACACCTATTCATCACAATGTGATCTCACTGGTAATCTTTCCTCAACTGGAGACAGCTCTCTGAAGGTAAAGGTTGGCTCATTTGATACGTGCACGCAGGAAAGTGATCGTTATTTCATCAGCCCAGTAGGTAATTACACAAGTTGTGTTGAATGGACACACAAGAATTTTAAGTCTAGAAAAATGCTGGGTACTGGAGGGATCATGAGGTTGGAATCTGAAGATTAGCAGGCTGCTAATGGTCTGGACTCCATAAGTTAGTAACCAAGTACACTGAGTAAGTAACTTCTTTTTGAACCAAAGGGCTCTGATCTACACAGTAGGGGTAGCAACAGCGACCTCTGCTGGTTGCTATGAAAATCATGTGCTAAAACACAAAAACAGTAAGTGGACAGTGGTAGGGGTCTAGTGCTACTTCTGAATTGATAAAGAAAATCAATCTGAGTGACTTTTAAAAATGATTCATCTTCCTTTTATCACTGGGTAAAACACCCACATTGAGAAGTTCTGGAGGGGGGAGCACTGTAAGTTAAATACAGTCAGACATAAAATTGAGAGTATTTGAGATTAAATTCTCTAATCTAGCCCAATTTCTTCATTTTTTACATGAAGACTATGAGGCTCAGAGTGATACAGCGAATTTAAAGACCTGAGACAGTATGGTGCTTAAGAACTTGATTTCTCTAGTTAGACAGAATTGGGTTTAAGCACTAGCTCTTATAGTTACTAATTCTGTGACTTAGAGTAAGTTATTTAATTACTCTAAGCCTCACTTTTCTCATCTATAGAATTGGGGCTTTAAAAACAGAAGGACAGCTAGATCATGGAGTGGTGGGAATGATTACATGAGCTAAGGCATGGAAAGCCCTTAGCTGGTAGCTGTATAGACTTGGTGCATACTGAATGGAAATCCTATAGCCAGGCTCCAAGACCACATACGGGAGTCACATGCTGATAAAGACAGAGCCCAGGGACATCAATGCCCATCCCATGCTCTTCTTTCCAGACTCTTCCTTGGCGCACCTAAAAGGAAGGCACCTCAGAGGAGTCAGAAAGATACCACCTGGGGCAAACAGCAGCATAAACATGGGGCTCCAAGGGAACACACGACATTTCCCCTTCCTCCAGTTTGTCAGACATTTGTCTCTAACATTAGGAGTTTTTCTTCTCATAGAAAAGCTTGGAATTTTTTTAAAAGATGCCAAATGTCTTACAATCTTTCAAATGTTACAGCCAAAAAAGGGGGGAAGGAGAATTATTGCTGGTGATCAAAGACTGACATATATTTTAATTTTGAAAATGCAAATCAAGAATCTGTGCAAACAGTAGCATGAATATGCAATACCTTGAGACTACTGATGTTACTGAAATGACAACATTTTCATGGGAGCTATTCAGTTGCCTCCATGGTTCAGTGAACAGTTGTATGAAAAGCTGTGCATAGAGATGAGTGCTGAGTCATTATCCGGCCTGTGCTCTTCTCAGGACCATTAGCTGAGTGGTTGTCTCGATTTAATAAAAAGACGATCAACTTCCAATTTAAAAGAATGGTGTGACCCTCACTGAAGGAGAGGGCGAGCAGAAGACAAGAAGAGAGAGACACTGGCTGGACACCAGCTAGCTGTCCTCTGAAATACCTCACACCAGAGTCTACTAGAGCACAACACAGAGAGGAAAGAGGGACCATGCAATTTTGCAGGGAGTCATTTAAAGCTAGGAAGCTGAAAGCATGGGCACGTGTCTCCCCATAGGAACACAGGCATGTATAGGCACACTTGCACTTGACATAGGAATGAGTATGTACGTCCACACTTACATGGTATGGCCACTGTATGTCCTGACCTGAGGATGGATAAATGAGTATACACAGATGTCTATGTGCTTATGAGAAGAGCTGTAAACTAAGTGCCTAGCACATGACATTCAATGATTTGTTCCCTTGTGCTAGTGGAGGTATTAGTTACCAGTCAGCTGTGTGAGCAGCACTACATATTGGTAGGCTGGTGGCACAGGCTCAAACTGACCGCTGTGTGCAAAGCTCTGGGATTTTCTCCAGAGCAGTGAGGTGGAGGGGGAGCTCCCAGCTGCCTGGGGAGGGCTCATCCTCGTGCATCAAGTAGCATCAGAGTCAGTGTCCTCCATTCCACGAAGGTTTGTGGGGCAGCCTGAGCTCCAGAACCACACAAAACCAGCAGCTCCTGGCGCCACATGGACCCCTCTGCCCAGAGCCGGTGAGACCGAGAGACAGATGACAGGTAGGATGACGGAGTCAGACACAAACACCGAGGTGTGTCTGCTCAGTACAACTTTTTTTTGTTCTTCTAGAACTGGTTCCTCACTTACCGCTACCCTTTCTTCCTCATCTCACTCTCCCCTCCAAAAACCCAGCACACAATCAGGGACTGAAACAATACTTAACACACAGGATGTGGCATGAAACTGTGAGGACCTAGAAATCCAAGACAGACACAGAAGTCTCAGTTACTCAGCAAGGGGGTTTTGTGTTTTTCTCTTTTTAAAGTAGGCTCAGGAAGTTAGGACTCACAGGGGAGCCCATGGAGGACACCCAAGCACCCTTTGAGCATCTGCTCATGCTGCCAGTTGCTTCTGAAATGTCTTTGGGTCCCCACGTGCCTGATGAACGACTAATCCTGGGTCAGCTCCAATTTAACTTCCTTTTCCAGTTTTCTTTGACCCTCCCCCTAAGCCCTTACATTCACTGCGCCCTAGAGAACATGATGTATATCTCTCCTATGAACGATGGGGGTACCTCAGCTATTAACTTAAATGTTCCTGATCCCTGCCCTCATAGGACCTAGAATCCACTAGAAAGGCTCTCAGCCCAGGAAGGGCGGGTGGGGAGGAGCGCTTACCTGTACAGGAAAGGCGCGACTGTGGCAGTGTTGGGGTGGCTGTATTGCTGCTGGGGCTGAGGTAGCTGGACACTGACAGTATTGCTTCCTGTGGTCTGGGTGGTCCCGACGAACCCACTGACAGTCTGGCTGCTGATGCTGTGGTTCAGGGTGGTGCCTCCTGGGCCTTTCCCTTCTGAGGATGCCAGGCTGGAGGAGGAACTGGAGTGTCTGCCATCCAGTTGGGGCTTCTGCTGGGGAAGCCCTGAGCTTGGCTTCCCACCTCGGCTCCGCTCCCCCTCCTTGGAGGGGACTGGGGCACTTGGGGATTTTGTGGGCACACTCTTCATTCCTGGTTTTGGTATTCCACTGTGGGAAGGGGCTGGGGCCTCCTTCTTGGCACTGTTGAGCTTCCCCCCTTTGGGGATGAAGCTGGCAATCTTGGAGGACTTTTTTGGCATCTCTGTCACCGGTGCCCCGCTGGGGTCTTCCTTTGGCCCCTCTTTGAGGTCCGGCCTCTCTGCCACAGAGGCTCGCTTGGCCAGATCCTTGCTTTTCTCCTTTTCCTTCTCCCGCTGTTGTTTTTCCTTTTCTTTCTCACTGCCTTTTGGAGAACTCTTCTTGGTGGTCAGCGCCCGGCTAAAAGTTCTCTGGGCAATGCCCTTGAGTGCAATCTTGGGGCTGTTGGATGCGGGGCCCGGAGTGGAGAGCGAGCGGCTGTTGGCCTCCATTTCTTCACTCTCTTCAAAGCTAGGCAAGATCTCCAGCCGCTCGCAGCTCGTGTCACGTGACCCTGGGCCCTCACCTGCCTTGGAGCCCCCTTTACTGTTGAAAAGTTTCAGCTTTTCCAGCATGGACTTCTGATTGTTGGGGGCTGGCTTCATGGCTTCGGGGGTGGGCCTGGGGGCTTCGGGCACGGGCTGCTTGACCGAGAGCATGGACGAGGTGGCGCTGTGCTTCACGCTGATGGACTTGCTACGCCAGGGCTTGGAGGCGGCACCGGGCTGGGGGATGGATGAGGAGGCGCCGCAGTTAGCAGTCATGGAGGTGCCGCAGCTTTCCAGGGGAGCTGGTACATTCTCGCTCATTCCGGGGTGGGAGGAGGCAGGGCTGGCCAATAACTCTGCAGAGATGGGGAAGAGAAAGAAACCTGAATGACATCTAAGGCTGCACTGAAGACGAGGGGAAGGGCCACCACGGTATGCAGCCAACCGCTCCTGGTTCAAGTGGCCTGGCGCTGCATAACCCACTGTGTACATGACCTGTGCTTCCATTTGAAACCCCACCACCAGGTCCTCCTGCTCTCCACCATGCAGAGGGCACATCCCCCCATCACATTTTGTTGTATGCAGTAAAAATGCATGTCGGGCTCCGCATTAAGAAAGTACAATTAGGGCCTCCCTGATGGTGCAGTGGTTGGGCGCTGCGCTGTGGAGCTGCTGGCAGCGCGCGATGAGAGTTCGACGCCCGGGTGGGGAGAATCCCACATGGTGTGGCAGACCTCTCCTGCCTCGCCCGCTGCTCCCCTCAGCAGTGTGTTTCTGATCTGCCTGTGCTGCTCCCCCTCTGTCTCTGGTGAACCCTCTCGCCGCCCCACGCCTTTGGCCTGTACCCCAGCTTGTATGTATAAATAAATAAATCTTTAAAAAAAAAAGTACAATTAAGCATATGCATTGATGGGAAAACAAAAATTCACACCACTGTGGTGATGCAGAAAGATGCAGGAAACAACTACTACTTTGCATTATTCAACCACATCCCCATTTCCCAGTTATCAGTCAACTGGGGATCCCAGTTATCCCTGTTTCCCAGAATCAAAAAATATCCACCTGTAAGAAAATAATAGAGCAGAGATATTAAAATAGAACATGTGCACTCCACCCCGGGTTCCCCCCAAAAAGAAGAGAAACCAAGAATAATCTCTAGAGAATAACCACCCACCAAGGTTGCTAAGTCCTATCAAAGCATATGAAGTGTTCCTATGTTGGTACTTTCAAAGAGCTACAAACATGGACTTAAAACAAATTAAGGCTTTCTAACTTTAGCGTTTGAACTGCACACTGGCTTCACCGTAGGCAAGAACACACGTAGGTTATCTGAAAGTCAAGGCTTCCCCTTGGCTCTCAGCGAGTGTCTCCCCAGCCAGATTCTTTTCTCAGAAAAGCCTCAAAGTATTTCGAAACTACAACCGGAATTATTCTGGGAAGGGCAGGTTCCAAACTGGAGTTCTGCTAGCCACCGAGGCGGCCGGACGGCATCACAGAAATGAAAACGGCAGCGCCCTCCTCGAGAGCAGCGCCTGTGGCCACGCAGCGCCCCATCCTAAGTGAGGGCAGCTGTCAGGACTAAGGTGGAAGGTGGAGGGGCTGGAGGGACTGCCCGTGGCGGCTGAGCCCCGCGCCCACACCCGCCCAAGCCCCGCACCCACCCACGCCCCGAGCCCACCCTCACCCCGCGCCCACCCTGCGTGTGGAATAGACCGGATGCGGCACTCAGGCCCCCAAAGGGCGCATCTGTAAAGTCACAATGACTCGACTTACCTAGCAGCAGTCACTTTCTCCCGCAACGACTCCCTAAGAATTCTCCAACCGGAGAGGCGGCCCTTCCAATTGTCACAAGTGTTTTCGGTTAAACTGCTCATGTTTCTAATTAACTTTTGTCATCCGCAACTGCGCCAGTGCCCAGAAGCCTGGCGGGATTAACGGCTGCTTCTTCTGCTTTTTTTTTTTTTTTTCTTTTTTTAATACCTATGTTACGCTGCCTTCTAGCAACAGAGTAAACTGTATATAGAGCGGCTTTTTATGATTTAAAAGTCAACGGCCGCCAAAGCCAAGTGAAGGCAGTCCCTGTGTGGGGCACGAACGCCGAGTACTTCCCTTCATTCTCAGCTGCTCGGGAAGCCACAGCTCCAGGGTGATCCAAAGCAGACCTCCCAATGTTTTAAAACACATACATCTTTCTGACTTACTGGGGATTTGGGTTTGGAAGGGGGGGGGGTACTGCTGCACAATCCTCCCTAACAAAACTCATGGGGCGTTGTTGGATCTTTTCCTGGGGAGAGCGGAGACTGGCTTGGAAACAGGCGCATGGAACCCACCCACACGGCTGCCTTTCAGAGGGTCCCAGCAGGCCCACTCCTAGGCCTCCTGCCTGTCAGGAGGTGCAGTGCTAGGGGTGCTGTGAAGAAGGGGGTCATTGGCCTCATTTGATAAGTGAGGAAGTTGAGGCTCAGGGAGGGCTAATGATGGACCCTAAATCACATAGCTATAAATGGGCATATCCAGGATTTGAACAGAAGTCCACTGACAGTGCTTTTAATACTACATCAAGGCTACCTCCTTTGATGAAGAACACATTTAAAAACAGTCACCTAAATGCCGGAATGCTCTCTGGGCATTGCCTTTCTATGCCTTTTCTATGTTCCTGACCACCCTGGTGGAGGAATCATCTAGTCCAGACACTGGAAAGGAGGCAGCTGGCTCTCTGGGTGAAAAGCCAGTGGCCCTCCAACCCCAAGTCCCATTTTTCTTAGGACTACTTTTTCCCTTTACCTGGGCTCAGGTCTAGGGCAGAAGTATTTGGTCATTCATTCAACATACTCATATCAATCATTCCTTCATTCATGAGAATCTACCATATGCCAGGCACTATTCTAGGCATTTGGGATACATCAATGACAAAACAAAGATCCCTGCCTGCCTTCATGGAGCTTACATTCTAACAGAGAGGAATAGATGATAACTAATAAAATTAGTAAGGTTTACCAATTGTTAGAAAATATGTGCTAAAGAAAAGGGGGCTTTCGGGGTCAGGTTGTAACAATGCCCTTATAGGAATTGGGACATCGCATTCTACATTCACATAGACTACAACTCACATAGATGACACCCCTCTTGCTGTGTAAGTTTTAGGCTTATTCCCCATAGAGTATAAGTACCTGGATCAACATGACTTCTCTGTTCCCACACATTCCTTGGAATTCCTACAAAGCTTGCTTGAAATAGTTTCAACAAGAAATGCCCCTCCTACCATTTCTGTGTGTTTTTAACATTAACATACATAGCTAGAAATTAACCTACAACCAACTAAAAACTGACCCAGAGTTAAACACTTATCTAAGTGAAATGTGCAGACTAAATGAAGATGTGTATCCTTCAGATGAAGCATGCCAGGTGCAGGCAAAAGGGCTCACTCAATCTGGGCCGCACAGACATTCACAATCACTTAGAAAGCCATGCCAAAATGGCTTCCAGAAACTCCTACTTTGTCTTTCAAACCCCAGCCCAAATGCCCTTTCCTCTGTGAAGCTATCATATAAGACCCTTAAGCTCAACAACCTGCATTGCATCACATAGTGTGTTTTTTCCACTCTTTGTTTTCCTCAGACACTGCCCATATATCGCCTTATAAGAGGATCCCCGGACTCACCTACTTATACCAGGTACTGGGAATAGAGTTGAATAAAACACAGCTCCTGCCATCCAGGAGTTCACTGTTCAAAGAGGTAACAATTCTCAGAAGAGACCACAGAAACAGAGTAAAGGGCTGTAGAGGGATCAAGGTTCATGACACCCAAAGGTTGGGATATTCAAATCCTTCCTAAGAATATGGAAGCCTTTCAGGGAGGACATAACCTTGGGTTGTCATGCTATGCTTCTGATATGGGTTGGCATGTTTTTCCTCTGACCTGTGAGTTCCTCCAGGGCACAGCCCCCTCCTTGATGCGACTGAACTTCCCTGAAGAGTGTAGGAAATACTCAGTAAATGGCTTCTGACTTTTTGTTGATAGTTTTGACATTTTCAAGTGACATTTAAGGTGAGAGAGATATAAGACTTATCATTGGTCATTAGTGTTTTAGTAAAATTTTCCACCTGTACTCAGGGGGAATAAACCAAGATCAGGACCCAGAGCTTTAGGACTGGGCATTTAGCCTGGCTTCCCTGGTTACTAAATCATTACAGTTACACAAGGCAGCCTTGGAGATGATTTTAAATTTGGTTTCTAAAAGAGAAGCTCCTTGAGTAGAGCTAAAGGGCACCAGATCATCTCAGGGTTAAATCATCACTAATAGGGTCTTACATCACATCTGGAAATCTCCTTCAGAGTGAAGGGGGCTCCAGGTTGTGAGTGGGTCTGTGCAGGTTAACTTGACATATTTTTGTCATTCCTAGGGTATCAACCCAGTAATCTCAGACAGACCTTGGCTAAAGTGACTATTTGTTTGGGCCTCCCTGGTGGTGCAACGGGTTAAATCTCAGCACTATGAAGCTATCCGCAGCCACTGCAGCATGATTTCGATCCCAGACCAGGGGGCTTCCCACATGGCGCAGCAGACCTCTCCTGTCTCGCCCGCTGCTCCTCTCAGCTGTGTATTTCAGTCAATCCACCTGTTCTGCTCCCCACTCTGTCTCTGGTAAATCCTCTCACCCCTCCCCCCCCACTTCTGGCCTGCACCCCAGCTCTTGTATGCATAAATAAATAAATCTTTAAAAAAAAATAAAGTGACTGTTTGGGGCCTGTTCCTCTTTCTTTGGAAAGCTGCTTTTTCTAAGCAGGTTTAATAACCCCTAGCAAGGAACCCCCCCTTACCAGCCTCTGAGACACGGGAGCTGTGGCTGGGCAGCCAAGCCTCAAGTTTTGCCACCAATTGGTTCTGAATAGGTCTTTCTGCCCCTCCAGGCCTCAGTTGCCCCATTTGTGAAAAAGAGGATGAGCTATTTCACTGGGGTCCTTTCAGCTCAGTTTCCATGCAAATCCCAGTGAGTGTCCGAGAGGCCCTGTGGGGATGGCCCTGGCCAACCTGTCACTAAGTCCACCATGACTCTGCAGCCACTCACAGGTATTCCTGCACCTTCAAACACCCCATTTAGTATTAATAACTGGAGAGAACAGACTGGGTTAAGAGATATTCAACCTTGAGTGAGGTGCAAGTGAATTCAGAAAACCTAGTACTCTGTGAAAATCAGCCTGGGGAGAGTTGGGTGAGTTCTTTGAATGAAGAGCACTTTCTCTCTAATAACTAACATCTTTTATTTCTCTTCTCATGTATTGACCTTTGTTAGAGCAAAGGAATCGAAGAGGGAGACAGGAGGAAAGCACAAAAAGATGTTAGATATTACTAATAGGAGAAACTGGAGCTCCCAACAGTGTTTATAAGAACTTCCTATACTATCTTTACTGATTTTGGGGTAAATATAAACCTGTTCTGAAAAAATAAAGTTTCTCTTAAAGAAATTTTCTGAACATAAGTATCCTCCCAACAATTCTCTGTGAGTCAGGGAAGTAAGTGAAACTATTTTTAATGGCACATGAATGAACATTTTTAGATTTTAAAAATTATATATTTCATTGCGTATTAGAAAAGGCATCTAATTTCACAATCATTAAATGTAGATTAAAAATTTGAGTTAATTTAAGGGAAATATGAAACAAACAAAAACTCAAGTAGTTCACAGATTTGACAAAAATCATGCAGGTATGTGAAAGACTGAAGTTCAGGAAGCAAGGTTCCATTACACCAAGAAATACTTGTATGTGATAGACAGATAACAGGCATCTTAGAGACATTTTCTTTATATTAATTCTTTTGGGAAATGTAATCAACCGAAAAGAAATCAAATCAGAAGACCCAAATAAGGGAATCTGAAATGGCTGCTTTGTAGACCATAATTTATTTATATGTATGTGGTTAGTACATGATATTTTGCTGAGATTGGCCAGACCTGGCAACATGACTGGGACTTGTTTGGCTAACGCCAATTAAAAAATAATGACTTTCCTGACTTTCAGTTTTTGACCACCAAACACAGAGCAAGAATGACAACTTACCACGCAGCCCAGTAAATATCCAAATATTCAAAGGCAAACTGAAAATGATCAGATATGTTCGTATGAGGTGCAGTAGATTCGGATAGTCTAGCGTTGGCCATGCTGAACAATGGTCAGAGACCCTGCACAGACCTTATGACCACGACTCATGTCAGCAGCCGGAACATCTCAGCTCTAGAAGTCCAGCTTACAAGCTCACCACCACCAACTGTCAAACCACTGTAAGCAGGAAAAGTATCATTTGAAACACTGCAGACAGGATGCTTTTGAAGAAGAGAAAAGGCTTTTTTTTAAGGGTGTAGGGAGATCATTAATCCTCCCAGGGAGGGGAAAAGTTTGGTTTTCCTGGCAACCAGCCTTAACCTTCCCTGACCATAGTCAAAATGCTTTCTAAATGAAAATACTGTGTAAGGCAGAAAAATAAGCATGTCTTCCTCTCTCCCTCTACAAGGGCCAACACTGACCCAAAGTTTCTTCTGTCCCCAGCTTCACTATTAGGGAGATGCCAGTGGTCTAGTTCCCAAGCCAGCAGGCACTCCAGGGGTGTGTTCTAGGTGGCTGGTCCCAGCTCCAATCACTGCTACTGTGATTTTAAATCTGCCCTAAGGAGATTTACCGCTGAAATCCTCTCCACAGACTTCAGGAAAAGGCTTGATAATTGGATCTTAGAAAATACTGTGATTTCCTTTAATTTGTCAGGGTGTTGATCTTGAGCATTCAAATTTGTTAGTATAATTGAAACCAGTTTTTCTTCCAAGTGCATGGACCCCAGCCACAGGCTGGAGATTGTTTTCAGGAATGTTCAGGTCACTTTCTTTACAACCCTGTTAGCTGCCAGACCACAGCAGGGCACGTGAACCTCACTCAATGCACTTAGTGGTTCTGCAGAATTCCTTGAGCCTGGTTGAAGTTGCTTCTCAGCACTGTTGAGATCAGTGCCTGGTATTAAGAGCATTAATACCATACACATAGTCACAGGCTTACACATAGTCTTCCCGGCAGCTCTTTCTTAAAGAACATCCTTGGAGGAGGAAGGGAGAAAGGAGGGGGCATGAGAATCAGCAAGGAAAGTGAAGGGTGAGGAGTGACAGGGAACTGGGCTTTGGACCCATATGCTCTTAAAGATTTTCTTTGGGGCCTCTCTGGTGGTGCAAGGGGTTAAGTCTCAGCACTATGAAGCTATTGGCAGCCACTGCAATATGAGTTCGATCCCCAGCCAGAGAGCTTCCCACATGGCACAGCAGACCTCTCCTGTCTCGCCCACTGCTCCCCTCAGCAGTGTATTTCAGTCAATACGCCTGTTCTGCTCCCCACTCTGTCCCCACCCTACACCTTTGTCTTGCACTCCAGCTCTTGTACGCATAAATAAATAAATCTTAAAAAGAAAAAAAGATTTTCTTTGGTGTCTGCATTGTCAAAAGCTCCTAGAACATTTGACTTAGAATAACGATGGTGATCTATACAAATATATTTAAGAAGTTTCTCTGTCCAATCCCTATCAAAATGTCAACGATGATTTTTACAGTAATAAAAAAATCCATATGGATTCTCAAAGGCCTCCAAACAATCAAAACAGTCTTGAAAAAGAACAAAGTTGGAAGTTTTAGACTTTCTGGTTTTAAAATTTATGGCAAAGCTATGGTAATGAAATAGAGTGGGAATGTCATAAAGGCAGACATATAGACCAATGAAGTAGACTAGAGAGCTCAGAAATAAATCTTAGCATATATGGTCAAGTGATTTTCAGGACTACTCAGTGGAGTATAGAAGGTCTCTTCAGCAAACAGTGCTGGGAAAATTGGATATATACATGCCAAAAACAAAAAAGGGGGAGTTGGACTCTTACCTTACACCAAATTAAACAATTAACTCAAAATTAATCAAAGACCTAAACTTTAGAGCTAAAACTATAAAATTCTTAGAAGAAAACATAAAGATAAGTTGAACTTTATTAAAATAAAAAACTTGTGCATCAAAGGGATTTTAATCACACTACCAACAGAGTGAAAAGGCAATGTGCAGAGTGGGAGAAAATATTTGCATAGTGTATATCTGATAAGGGATTGCTATCCAGAATATATAAAGAACTACTATACCCCAACAAAACAACCAGATTGTAAAAAAGAAAAATAGGCAAAGGGCTTGAACAGAGATTTCACCAAAGAAGATATGCAAATTGTCAATAAGCAGATGAGAAGATGTTCAACACCACTAATCATTAGGGAATGCAGATCAAAAAACAATGAGATCCCACTTCATACTCATCAAGATGGCAATTATTAAACAACAACATAAAAGTGTTTTTAAGGATATTGAGAAATAGAAGGTCTTATATTTGTGCTGTGGGATGTAAATTGATCATAGTTATATGGAAAATACAATGACAGTGCCTCAGAAAACCACACAGAGAATAAAATCCAGTAATTACATGTCTGGGTTTATATCCAAAAGAAGTGAAAGCAATTAATGGCAGCATTATTTATGATAGCCAAAAAGTGGAAGCAACCCAGCATCCATCAATGGATGCATACAACAGTGGACGTCGTCTGGGTAAATTAACGGATTAGCAATTGTGGCATATGCATACAATGGGATATTAATGTGGTCTTCAAAAGGAAGAGAATCCTGACACCCTATAACATAGGTGAAACTTGAAGACATTATGCTAAGGGAAATAAGCCAGTCATGAGATGAGAAATACTGTATAATTCTACTCATATGAGGTATCCAATGTAGTCAAGTTGATAGAGACAGAAAGTAGAAACACGATCATGAGGTGCTAGGGGAGGAAGGAGGGAAATGAGTGTTTAAAGGATGGAGTTCCAGTTGGTGGAAAATGAAACATTCTGGAGACAGATGGTGGTGGTGGCTGTACAAAAATGATCTTAATATCACAAAACTGTACATTTTTAAATGGTTCAAAAGTAAATATTATATATATATATTTCATCACATGTAATAGGATTACACTGGGCTACAGAAGTCTGAAAAGCCCAGCCTAAAAGGCAAGGGGTTCACTACTTTCTTTCCAGTGTTTAGCACAGGTTGACACACTAAGGGCTCAATAAATTTTTTTTGACTGAAAAAAAAAGTCCATCTGTTAGTTTGATGGCTAATGAATCCCAAGAAATTACATAATATTGAAGATTATTCTATTTTATTTTATTCTAGCTTAAAAACAACTTGTTTCAAAAGAACAGTGATCCTTTTTAACAAACTCTTTAACAGGCAAGTGAGAACACCCTTGCTTCTTCCTCTGTCAACCAGCTACGACTGACTCTGGCCAAGCTGTTGTGTCTGACTGGGATGCCTCATTGCCTTACATCCATACCAACCTTAGCCCCCAAACTACCTCCCATACTGTTTTTTCTAGGATACCTGCCAAATTCCCAAACCAGAGCCATTTCTTCTTTCTCTAAAGAGCTACAAGGCTACTGCCTCCCCCACCCTCCAGCCCGCCCCAGGGTCCATGCACTTGCTGCCCTGCACTGTGGTCAGCAGATGCACACAGCTTACTTACAAGAGTGGCTGATTCCAAACCAGGAGGCTGAGCTGTTGTTGGAAAAATCAAAAAGAAAACAAAAAAAATTTACCCATATTGGGTTCCCCCCCCTCCCCCGCCCCTCAATCTGGTCAAAACTAAAATCAGGTGTGCCTTGCCCTTCTTGGAGAATCATGCCAGCTGTCCTCTTCAAGTGAACTGAAAAGACTAGAAAACTTGGAGACTACTTTTAATGCTTTTTCTTCTATGGATGGCGGCAATTTTGCTAAAGCAAGCCAGGGAATGTCGTGTACAAATATACCAATATCTTGTGATGGCTGACAAAAAATAAGTGTGCAGAATGTGAAAGTGTATTATCCTAGTAGCCTGAGGTTGTCTCTGTCCTGCATGAATCACGGTTTCCAGGTTTCCTCGTGACTCTTCCACCTAGGGAAAGTGGACAGAGAGGCCCTGGACAGCTGCATCAATCACAGTTGTGTTTCTTTTAAATGTATGACAAGGTAATTCTTTTACTTTAGTGACTTATTTTGGAGAAAACTAAATGAAACGCCGGGTAATAAGGTCATTTGTTTCTTTGCTGGAAACTAAAAAACAGTGTAAGAAAACCAGGAAGTACCTTTTTCCTCAACTGTTTACACTACATTTTCTCCAATTTCACAAGGTATGTTTTCGAATCCCATTTACCATCAGAAAGAACTGGTAAAGCTAAACAAAGGTTAACTGGCTGGAAATACTGGCAAAGAGTTGGGTTTACGCTTGACCTTGTAATAACACCTTAAAAAGAGAGTAAATTCTTAAAATCTCTCTCTCCCTCCTACTTACTCTTTTCATCAAAAGCCTCCCACTCTGCTGGATGAGGAGACAAATCATTTGACTACTTGGGAGGAAGACACCTTTAAAAATTTTTTAAAAATCCTGTTCTTTAGCTTTCAATTTTCGAAGTCATTATTATCCTCAAAACACCTTCTTCTCTCTTGGACTTATTTGTTCAAAATCCCAGCAATATGTTTCAGTAAAAGGTTTTTGCTTTAATTGGTCAAGCCATTTCTTGGTCTTGTACCATATATGGCTGTAAGAAAGTACAAAACTGGCCATAAAAAACCTTCTCCCTTTTTTTCAAGGGTGTATGAAATTTCACAGAGAGACTGTAAACACTTTACAGGGGGCAAATCTCATTCTTGCAGGAGGTCAATGTCCACAGCTAGCAGTTCTTTGGCAGCGTTGTACGCTATTGTAAATCCATCGCTCCAAGTGAGAGCACAGAATCACAGAATCCTACAGCCTCCGTTCCCCTAAGACACCAGCCCACTCTTCCCACTTCAATAGGAACACAAGATGGACCCTCCAAAACAGGGGCCTCCAAAGTACTGTTAACCCAAAGTGCTTTCCACGAATGGACACAGGCAGGCAGGAAAAGAGATGGGGTTCCAGGGCCAGAGGGCTAACAATTAGTCCATTTTCCTACCTGCAGGATTTCTCTGAGCTTTTAATATGCTTACTTGCACCAGAAATGTCCAAAATGGTAATGCCATTGTGTGACTCCTAAATGTATTTTTGTCATAGAACTAATTTTCTGGGACAGTTTAAGGAAACAGCCTGCCACAGGCTGCATTTTGGCAAACACTGTCCTAACAGAAGGGGTGGAAAATGGGCACACAACCCAAATCAGATAAGAAAATATATCTTTTACTCCCTCTGTGAAGTTTTAATCTAGTAGATTGCAGAATGTTTTCATGATACATATTTTGAGCATTAAATATCTTTAATATATACCTGCTCCCTTTTATTTCCAAATGATTAGTATGAGTTTCTGCACTATAGTCAAAAACTACATGGAAACAGGAAGCAAGAGTCATGGCTGGACAGTAGGGTGTCTGAAAAGATTTCTATCAATACTCAGACTCACTATGACTCAGCCCTGAGATATGGTGGCCATGAAAAGTGAGGTGCTTCTTTAGACCAGTTTTAATACAGGATGACATTCAGAAGGAGGCAGGTGAGGATCTTGTCCTGTGGCAAACAGCCCTGCTCACCGCTAGAATGGACACATATCGTCAGAATCTGGGACCTGGAGAGGCTTCACAAAGAGCCACTACTTCAAGTCACTCATTTTCCAAAGGGGGAAAGAGCTTTGGGCAGGCGATGGCTTCCCCGACGTCTGCATCAGCCCTTGACACAACTGTTACTGAACTTAGGAGTAGAGAGCTCAGTAGATGGAGTAGCTTTGCTGCTCCTACTCCACAACTACCAGCTCAGACTCTCTGAGGCTGCACCCAAGCAGTTGGATTTTTAACGACCTCCTCAGGGGATGGGCATTCAAAATGAAAGCCAAAAAACAGGTACTAAGAATTTCCAAGTGTTACTTCAACTATTGAGAAATACAGTTTGCCCAGGCTAAAGACTAAGATGGAGGGTGACCATAAACCACTCTCAGGGAGGAGTGGCCAAAATAATCGGAACATTCCACTTGGAGAAGGCAGGCCTTGGGAGATGACAAATGTGGACAAACTCTTACAGTGAGGTGGCTTTCCTTTCCCTTTGATTTTTCTGCCTGCTGACAATGCATGACAACAAAGGGTTAAAGCAACACCTGTCAGGGCAGCCCCACAACTCAGTATGCTCAGAGTGAGAGGCCAAGGACCATTACAGCACTGAGCTCGAGGGGCCTGGGGTTCCATGGGCTGAGGGGTGGGAATGAGGTGGGGGCGAGTGGGGAAGGGAGTGGCATAGCAACTGTAGAAAAGGGGAGTTGAGCCAACCTGTTTTTATAAGTTCTCTGTTTCACTTTTACCACAGCACTTCTCTTTACACAAAGATTTTATTTGGCAAAAGGTTTCCATGGAAAAATACTCTAGGACGATATTAATAATCACATATTAATAAGAATAATTGCCAACATTTATGAAGTCTGCACTTTGTGCCAGACACCATGCTAGCAAGCATTTGTATTTTATTGATTTTTTTCACACATGCCATAAATCCAATGAGATAGGCAAGAGTGACTCTACTTACCAATGAGGAAACCAAGGCACAGGTCTTTAGCTTACTCAAGATCACAGAATAGTGACAAGCGGCTTTCTCTCCAAGTCTACACTTGGGCTGTACTCCTAGTCTACCCCAACTTGCAAAGAGACAGTCAACTGGACACCTAGTGTGCGTGGAGTGCATGTTCTTCTGTAGGTACAAAGTGTGGTATTTTCATCAAGTCTTTTATCAACAGCTTTTAGAGACTCTACAGCCAGGGTCTCTGACCTTTAAGTCCTTCTCTGAGGAAAAGGAGAATTTTCCCTCCAAGAGATTATTTTTAAAAATGGGAATGTCAAACAGTTGAGCAGTAACTTGAGTATGGTTTTTGTTCTTCAAAATTTAGGATGCTGGCAAAATGTAGTCTTTCTGCCATTCAAAATCAGAAGCCAACCAAAGAACGAGCTTATTGTTTTTCTCTGGAGGAATCAAGACAGAAACTGAGAGCTGAATTGGACTATTATTCACTCTCTATGATTGTATTAGGCCAAATGCACAGGAACAGAAGGAAAAAAAGCAGTCATTTATCCAGATTCTGCCAAGTATGCAGACACTTGGTATCAGATAGATCAAATAATTCCAGGCTTTCACGGATGTCACTGATCACACACAGCTCTACCAGACTTCTGAGACTTTTCGCCTGACAGTTGTCTTCTTAATGGAAAAACAGAATTTTTCTTCTGAAAAAAATGAACTACACCAAGGTGGAGAGACCCCTAGAGATTGCTCGCTGGCCTTGCTCACCCAAATCGGGAAACAATTTCCTCCAGGTGTCTGTTTTGTTTTATGCAACAGGCCTGACTGTGACAAGCTGGGGGCAGACTGAGGTTCTGTAAATGGAGCGCTCATTTAGTGGAGCCTAGTAACTCTTTGGTAAGGGGGAAGGCATCTTCTAAAATCCAGATAATCATGATGAGGTGGAAAGAATGTAACATAACTGTCTTATCCTGCTCTGTGCTATCCACGCACCCTTAGAATTACACAATCACAGAATTTTGTGGATGGGTTCAAGTCCATCTTAATAGATTGGCAATATGGAACCAGTTACTTAGTCTAGCTGAGTTCCAGCTTATTTACAAGTAAAAATGAAACAAACACTAATAATTACCATTTGCTGAGTGCCAACCCCTGCCAGCTACTGTACTACGTGCTTTAAATAATTTCATTAACAATATTCTTTTATTAATGTTTTCACAAATTCACACATTCATCTTAGAAAGCGGATTTACTGCATTTCTTAGAGGTTAGCACCTTACCCAAGGTCACAGTTAGGGAAGCTGCAGAGCAAAAATCTGAACACTAAAGTACAAGGTCTCCACTCATGGCCTCTCCTAAATAAAGATGGTGACTGAAACTGTCTTCCTTCACCATGAGGAGGAAAGAAATAGAGGGGAAAGCATATTGCAAAAAGCTCTGCGTAGAGATTCATACATTTTACTTACATATATCAGACTTTCTTAAAGAGAGGTATGGCTGTGCCAAGTACTGGTGGCATTGCAGTCTTCCGTAAGCAGGGTGGAAGCAGGGCACACCCCAATAACCTTGACTGACCTAGCTCTGTAGAGGAAGAGAACTGCACTTCCCGAGGCCTCACACACTCAAAAGTACCCAGGTTTTGCAAGCAACTCCCCACAGCCCCATCCAGACGGACTGCAGATCTCTGGCAAGCTCCCCCACCACTTGTTCCTCTGCAAATCCAGCCCCTTGCAAGGCAAGCTTTGGCCCCTGTGCCTTGTCCATCTCACCAGGCTTGCTGGAGGCAGCCCAGTGAACACACTGCTCTCACTGTCTGGAGTGATGACTCAGACACTCCTGGCAGCATCTGCTCTGTTTCTGTAAGACTCAAAGGGCTCTTCACATGAGTGACGTTGAAAAGGGATTCAAGGAGTTTCTCACCCATAGGCAGGACTACAAGATATAATGTGGAAAGCAGGCTCACTCTCAAACCAGCTTAGAGGTTTTAATACAAACTTACACATTCCAAAGCTTATTAAATGTTGTTCGGGGGGACCTCTGCAATCTTGAATAATGAATTCTGGAGCTACGGTAAACAGGGCTATGACTGAGGCTCAGAACTACTTGGTGGTGTTTCTCGTGGAATCCTAAAACAGCCACAACATTTAGTATCTGTTCCTCCATCCATTGCACACTGATCCCACTAACATTTTTATACTTCTGGTCCAGGGACTTTCTCAGGTGCAGAAGATAAAGCAATAAATACATGGTCTATGCTTTTAAAGGGTTCCAAGTCTTGTGGGTGAGCCCAACTATAAGCAAAAGTAACAGCAAGGTGTGAGGCTATTGTGATAGGGGAATGTTTACAGAGCTGTGGATCAAAAAGGGGGTTACCTCACTCAGTCTGGGTGCAAGTAGGAGTAAGGAAGTCATGCAAGCAATGTTTTACCAGCCCAGCATAGAACTTATAGAATTTAATTTTTTACTAAGCATTTAAAGGGAAATAAAGTGTCCAGGTACCCAAGCCTGGCAATTAAAATCAAACTCAGAACAAAATAATGCCTGATCAGAGTAAAATCTGATGAGCCAGATGCCATTTGCAATACAAATCACAACCACAAGTTCTGGGGGCTCATCCATTGATCCAGCATATTGAAAAATGGGATATGTAACTGAAGCAGAAAGCGCTTCTTCCCTGCTCACTCAGCACATGTATTCATTCAGTGCACGGACTGAATTCATCTCCACAGCAAAGGATCCTTACAAGTCACCTCCCAGTTCAGACTGAAGAAAAGGAGGCCTGCAGCCTCCACACTTTCATTCTCTCTCAAATTTTGACAAGCCCAAAGCAAAGTTGATGATTTCAAATAATATCAAAGTGACTACTAATCTAGTACTCCAAGCTGTCAATCCAGATGCCACTACTTCAAGGTAAACAGCTCAACTGCCTCTATCAAGAGACACCTATCACTGGAACAAAGATGTAAGTGAGTGACAGAGACCCAAATGCAAGTCTATATTCCCAACATGGGACTTCATGGAGGAAATGGAGGTGGGGAAAGACAACTAGCATTATCCCCACACCCACTGGGACTGTGCTTGGCAGTCAGAATCTTTCCCGAATCTTCACAACCACCCCAGGGAGGGCAGTAATCAGGGAAGCTGAGACGCTGGCTGACAACACACAGCTAGTGAATGCGAAGGGGAGCGTCAAGCCCAGGTCAGTCCCATAAGGAGGCTCCGACCTCCTGCCTCAGCCTCGTTCTCCTTTATAAAAATGAATATACCTGTGGAACCAAAGCAGTGGTGTGAGGAGGGCGTGGGATGAAGAGGTAGAAGAATATTTCTGGAGAGCCAGCGAGAGCACCAGAATTTCTGTCGTGACGGCGGTGTGATCTCTTGGTAGGACAAGTCTCCTTGATACGTTCACTTGGGCCGGAAACTGACCCCTAGAGGAACCTGCACATGCCAGGAACTGTCTTGCAGGAAAGGAAAGGCATCAAAAAGAGGGAAAGTGGGCTTGTAAACAGGTTAGGGGACGTATGCTCTGCTGCATTTCCCTCCGGGTGACACCACCATAAATTCACAAGGGACTAGAAAAATAGGAAATGCTTGTGGTGAGTGGTGCTCTCCCAGAAACCAGCAAGGAAGTAGGCTTCTACATATAGGGTCTTGGGTGGAATGGAGACAACCTCATAGAAAAACTGGGGAAAGCAGTTCACAGGAACTCACACATACACAGTGAGGTGGGTTCCAGACTTCTAGCCACTTCTCCCCAAAGCAGCAAGGCATTTGCAAGCACGTGGGCTGGCCAGTGCAGGTCTGGGGCAACCGTCCGCTTCGGTGCACCTGCATGGGCTGCTTCTGCATCAAGAACCAGCCGTGCCACTCCGGCCTGCCCTGAGGGCTCTCCTTACACAGTACCCCACTTCCCTAAACTGCTCTTCCTCTGAGGGTCAGATTCCAGCTCTCCCTCTTCTTTCCTCCATCCTCTGTTCTTCTTGATCTTGGCCTTCGCTGCTAGCTTGGTCCAAATTTAGCCGACTCTTGTTACCTATCTTCTCCTCTAAGACAGAGCTCAGTCAACCAGGACCTGAAGGTCAAATGCAGCCCATCACCTGTTTTATAAATAAAATTTTATAGGAACACAGGCCCATTCATTTCCATAGCGTCTATAGCTGCTTTCTCACGACTTGGGCGGAACTGAGTAATTGCCACACAGACCCTGTGGCCCAAAGAGTCTCAAATATTTACTATCAGGCCACTTAAAAGAAAGTATCCCTGATTAAATGGATTAATACAAGCATGACAGGTTAGACAAACATCACTAGGTCAGGAACCTAACTCAGTGGTTACTGCAAAGATGCTAATTAGAAATCCTTTAAATGACTGAAAGGAAATATTCTGGCTAACTGTATTTTCTATTTAAGTCAGTAACAGCAACAACAATAGCTTTTATGTTTTAATGCACATTGATTTGGTGGATTCCCCCTGCCCCGCCCCAGACAAGTTACATCATCTCTCTTTCTTAGTAAACTTGGTCCTAACTGAAAACTTCATTGATGCTTCAGACTGCATTACTAAACATTAGTTTCTATTACTGAAAATCATAGTACCTCTTTAGATGTTACTGGGAAATAGCATCCTTTGTCTTCCAGTTAAATGCAGGAAGTTGTTTCTTTTTGATACATATCCTGAAAATATCAGCTTATTTTCCTAGCATTCACTCTTTATGATTTTATCAATAGTTATATAGCTCATTAACTTACTGAGTACATATTGTATAAAAGTACCATGCAAAGTAATTTAATTCCATTGCCAAATTTACTCCTCACGATACCCCATAGGTAGTGGATACTGTTCCATCCCTAGTATACAGATGAAAAAAAAAATCAAGATTTGCAAAGTTTAAGTAGCTTATCCAGTGTCAAATGACAACTACACATTTGCTAGCTCCAGTGTCTGAGATGTAATTACTCTACAGGTCCTTCACTCATTTTACCAACAGGTATTTATCTAAAGCTTCTGATAACAAGTTGTGTGGTAACAATGGATAGCAAAGAGAATTAGGCTCTGTCCCTGATGTCAAGGAGTTGATCTGCTAATGACAGAGAGACAAGATAACCAGAGACCATGATGAGGATGACAAGAGAATAGGCAGGGTGCTGGGGGGACTCTGAGAAGGGGTTCAAACCCAGTCTCAAGGATGAGGAAAGGCTCTCTAGAGGAAACCAAGTCAAACCTGAAACATAATAGGTGAATCAGTGATGTGGAGGGAAGAAGCATGAGGACTGAGGAGAGCAGAGAGCATTTCGGAGGGCAGCACTAGGAAGACTGGCGCCTGAGAATCCAGCCCTGCACAGAACTGCTAGCCACAAAGGCGGAAGCTTCAAGCTCGAAGGCAGGGGCACAACTGGGCAGCTCTCAGGGGTTTGCAGGCCAATGGGGTGCATCTGCACCTTCCAAATGGTCCAAACCAGAGGGGTAAAATGGTAATTATGTGTCAAGGTCCAAGTTCAATGGAGTTAACTTACTTTATTTTTCCCTCTCAGCCAAAGCCATTTTCTTATGAAAATCAGGTAACTTCTGATGGGGGTTTCCTGACCCCTCTTCCACCACCAAAACTAAGCCCCTGCTGGACTCTCTGATCACTGTAGCTCCTTGAAGAGCTAATGGCTAGTAGAAAGTCAAACTCAACAAACATGGGCCAAATGAGTGCAGTGCATGGTGCACAAAGCAACGCACCATCTTTGAGCGAAAATGAATTACCAGCTGGAGGAAGTCAGTTACTGAGTTTTGGAGAGTTGGAAGAGATGTGAAAAATGTGATCTTAACAGCTGGCAGCCAAGCTCTTCTTAGAAGCTTCCTGTGTTTACAAAATACCTTAGATACACAACTCCAGGGGTGGAGATGGGACTCTGGGGGTGTGGTCTGCAAGAAGACAAGAAACTACTCTGTATAAAACACTCTGGGTATAATTCTCTGGGTATAAGATGGGAGGGGCAGACGAGAAGAACAACTGAACGATATAGTAGGAAGCTGGAATCTTCAAAACAAAAGGTGGCCACTGAGAAGTGCCCAGTGTCACGGAAGGTGAAGGACTTGTAAGAACAGGAATGTCCACTACTTAAGTTACTCGTGTTACTTTAACTCCTCTAAGACTAAATTTTCAGGGAAAATCTGCTATACCCAAAGTCTGTGTTACTCAACAACAAAAATCACTTGCTGGTAAGAGATGAAGGTTGCCCACAGGACAGTAAGATGCCTGATCTACAAGGCAAGTATTTCAGCAAAACAGGAACTAGCAGCTCACAGTAACCAATAGCAACCGTCACCCCCTCCTCCACTCCAACCAAACAAAAGATGCAACACAAACCACTTCCAGAAAATCAGGACACTGGGTCTTCTTCTACCTGTGAGTTAAAAGCCATTTTACTTGAATCTCAGTGGTAGGCTGGAGAACACCTAACAAATGACTCTGGCAGAAAACAAAATCTGAACCATAGTGTTTGTTGATTCCTGTGGGGTGAATAGCCTCACCATGGCAGATTTCAAGCCTCTCACATGACATCACAGGTTTTTGAAGCCCATAAAACATTGTCATTGTCTCTCATGAGCTAGCATAAGCTGACTCAGGGTTTCCTGGTTCAGGAGCCTATTGCTGGTCTCTGGGTTAAAGGCAGTTTCCATGGATGAAGTACAGTTCTAGCTTTCACAGAAAAGATTTTATCCAGAATTGATTAGCTTGGAGTGAGGGATAAGAAAGGTATAGTGTGTGTGTGTGGGGGGGGGGTGCTCCCTAGTGGCACAGGAGTTAAAGTCAGCACTATCAAGCAATCAGCAGCCACTGCAGCACGAGTTCAATCCCCAGCCAGGGAGCTGGACCACATGGCGTGGCAGAACTCTCTTGTCTTGCCTGCTGCTCCCCTCAGCAGTGTTTTTCAGTAAATCCACCTGTTCTGCTCCCCACTCTGTCTCTGGTGAATCCTCTCACCCCCCCACCTCTGGTCTACACCCTAGTTCTTGTATACATAATTTTTTTTTTAAAAAAAGGAAAGGGACAGAGGCAGCAGCTAGCCATGATCTCTGTGCATCAGAGTTCAAACAATGAGCTGGAGTGATGTGTCTTCTAGACCAGGAGGCACCTGAGGCCCAGAGACATGCTCACCGCCCAACACCACTGCTGGAATTAGTTGCAGATCTGGAACTAGAGCAGGGGCTGCCTTCTTGTCCTCTGTGCCTCAATATCTTCTTCTCAGGGAAAGCCAGGCAGGAGCTTGGCTGGCAACTGAGTAGGGACATAGGCAGGCAGCTCCAGCTAAATTTTCACATTTTGTTATCTGATAATGTGGAGAGCTTCTGACTCTCTCTGTGGGAAGGGGAAGAGCGCTGTCAGCAAGCAGGGTGAGCTAAGACAGCAGATGGTCAAGACCCAGTCAACAGCAAGAGAAGACCCAACTGGGGTGGCCAGCAGCAAAGGAACGAGTGCACAGACTTCTCCCAGAATTACCAGAGATGTAGGAGGAAGCAGCAGGTTGACAGGATATTCCTAAGTGTGAAGGGATCCCCACGTCTATGTGGATGAGCAGCAAAAAGGAAAGGCCGGAGGGGGAGGTCCTTTTATGTTCTTAATAAATCTCCAAACAAAAAATACAAAATGTACCAGGCAATGCCTCCCTCTCATTGAAAAGATCAAATTAGACATCCTAAATGTTTTTCCAATGATTTCTGATCTGGTTATGTTACAGAAAACAGGGCAGGGTGATTCAAACCTGCTGTCAATACAGAGCCAAGAGCAGAAAAATGCCAGCTATTCTGCAGCTGTCCGGCCGGAGTCCTGGAGGAGATGCTTTTATGACAACTCTGATGCACAGGAACACGCCAGTGTCCAGAGCAGGAGTTAAATCAAACAAACCTGAAAGAGATCAACCTAGGAGCAGAGCTTTAGAGCAGCAGCCAGGAATGTGTGGGTTCCCTTGGATGACTCAGATTACATGCCCTGTCCCTGCCTTTAGTAAAACTGTGCTCTGAAAAAGTTTAATCTAGTTTCTCTTTGACTTGCCAATACGTTTTCATGGAAGTAAATTTGGAAGCAAACAAAATATACAGAGTGATGTTCCTAGGAGGGGTGTCCAGGGTACAAGTCTGGGTTCCTGGGAAATTTATTGCAGGGTTAGACAAAGACATAGCCACAATGAGGGGGTTTCCAGCTATGCCACTGGGACAGTCTTCTTGAAATGGACTCAGGAGGCTGCAACCATCCATGAATGCCCATTCGGTGCTAGGTTTGGAGGACACAAAAATCAGCAGTGCTCCATCTCATGGGGTAGATAAGACAAGTCAGAAATTCTAAACTATTTCATTTAAACACTTTTTTTCTGTTTAATTTATTTAACATTTTAGCAACCAATAGTAGAAACAGTAGAGGCCAAATGTGCTTAACCGAAATATAAACATTTGCACAAAGCCATGGGTGTTTGAAAGTCAAGCAGCCTTCCTCGAGAGATCCAGAAACGCACAAGTATCCCATTTTTTGTACTTTTCCTGTGAGTAAAGACGCAAACTTGTCCCAGAGCTCAGTCATAAATTCATTTCCATATTGTCTATCCCAAAAACATTTTAATACTAGTTCTGCTTTTGACAATTCATTAATCTTTATTTAATGCGAGTGAAAGGATCACTACCAAACATAGACATTTTGCTTAAAATGTCTATTAGACATGAGAATGCAAGCACCAAGAAGTTAGCTGAGATCTAATCCAGCAGTTCAAAGATGAAATCCCTGCAACTCATCATCACACCAATTAGAATCCCTGCAGCAGGTGTAGAGGTGCAGAGATGCCCTGTGCTAACGAGCACGGAACCTTACGAGATTTAGCTGGCTCAGGATTTCACCACCGTGGAGCTCTGTCAGGTTCCTGATGACCATAAATACATATGTCACTGCATCACTGCACTGAGTGCAGCCTGCTGCTGTAAACATAGGTCAGTAAAGCGCCTAGGGCAGAAATTTGTGAGTCTCTACCCACCCCCCAATCTCTACCAATCTATGCTTTAAATTGGAGGTTCCCATGAGGTCCTCCTCAGGATTTGCTAGAGTGGCTCATAGAATTCAGGAAACATTTTAGTTACTAGATTACTGGTTTGTTATTAAAGGCTCTAAGCCAGATGGAAGAGATGCACAGGGCAAGGTATTGTTATCGGAACCAAGCTGCCTTAGCAGTGGGAGCCTGCAGGAGCGGTGGAGTCTCTTACCCCGCTGCTCCAGAGCAGTTGTGGCAGTTGCTCCTGCCCAGTAACTGCCATTTTGAACGGACCAATCAGGTGCTAGGAGCCAATGGGTAGGCCTGCTGCTCCACCATAAGTCAGCTATGGCAGTTGCTCCTGCCCACTAACTGCCATTTTGAATGGACCAATCAGGTACTAGGAGCTGATGGGTTGGTCCAATCAGTTCCACGATTGAAAAATGGTCCAATCAGACTTGTGGATGGTACTCAGGGAGAGGTTATAAATCAGGATTGGAGGGACCGGAAGGAAAAAAAAAAGAGAACAGATTGAAGGGGGAGAAGAGAAGAACAGAAGAAGGGGGGTAAAAGCGAAGAACAGGAGAAGACGACGACGTGGACGACACCAGCCCCCAGGAGAAGAAAGAAGTCTGTTCCTGGCCTCCAAAGAAGAAAGAAGAAAAGAAGCGTCCAGCAGCCGCCCTCCGAGGAGGAAGAGAAGCTGAAGGACTTTGCAGAGACTGGGCCTCCGGTCCTGTCTCTGACGTAGCCTGAAAGGAGCCCCAGAGGCCTGCGCCTGGTGTCTCAGAGACCTGCTTGTGGGTCTAACCCAGCACCTCCCAGAGAGCTGCCGTCCCCGATGCGTTCTGGGTGAGGGGGCCGCCCCTTGAGGATGCAGTGAGCTCTCTGATTCCCCCGTCTGTAAAATAAACCCCATGTTTGCTGTTGTTGTTCCTGCAGCCTGGAGTCTCCTGCAATTGAGACTGTCTGCAGGTGAGACCCACAGACAGTGCCCTGTCCTCTCATCCGGCGCTGTCCTTTGTTGCTGTTGGCCTTTTGGCCTTTGGGGGCTTTTTGGTGGCTCTTGCCTCAGAGCCGGGGCATTTGTGCCTTGTCTGCCCGATTTCAGTGGGCGACCACGAAGGGACGGGACACCCTGTCTGCTCCGATTTCAGTATGAGGAAGCGGTGAGGAGCACCCGTGCCCACCACTCTCCCCACCTTTCCGTGTGCCCACCGACCTGGAAGGTCTCCAGAGTCCCCCCTTACATGTTCTTACAGAGGCTTCGTTACACAGGCATGCTGGGTAATGCCACTGGCCATTGGTGACTGAACGCAGCCTCTAGCCCTTTCCCCTCCCTAGAGGTCAGGGGCCTTGGAGGGAATTTCCAACCCTCTAATCACACAATTGGCTCCACTGGCCACCAGCTCCCATTCTTGGCTCCAAAATTCACTTCATTATCTTCACACTCTTATCACTTAGGAAGTTCCAAGAGTTTTGGGAACTCTGTGTCAGAAGTGGGGCAAGGACCAAATATGTATTTCCTATGATAAATCACAATGTCATAGTCATCCACTGTCCAGGGCCAGTGTGGAACTGACCAAGAGTTCTCAGAGTGAGGTGAGTAGGCAGAACATTAAACAAATTCAGGAAAAGTAGATTCTAATCCCATTTTGGCCATTGTCCATTCTTTCAACCAGATTTATTGGCCATGACAGCATACTCCGTGCTCCCATCAACTTACAGCCTAGCACTGACTTGCTGGGTCGAATTGAGACCAACATCTTGCTTGCTTCAGACACTACACACACTCAACTTCTATTTCCCAGGTGATGGGGTGTTTGCTCTCGCCCTGGGTTATAGGGCATGACGTTCAGTTAGGGCTCTGACTAAAACATTTTTCCTTCTTTTATATAGTGAACCACCACTTATCTGGCATTTGAATCACAGCTGCATCACCAGTAGTTTGTACAGTACATGACACAAAAAAGGGATTCCATGATTAGTGAATTTCATCAAAACTGGTGAGTATGATAGCATGATGGTTAAAAATTTGCAAGCTGATGATAGATCAGAGGCACACAGCAGGGGGAGGGGAGAGAGAGGAGTCAAAACAGGGGAGGGAAGAGCACAAGGGCCTGGGGTGATGGGTCACAGGTGCTAGGGTGGAGGGAGAGCTACGGAGACCACAGCTGAAGGGAGAAATCTAATATTGCACAAAAATGAACAACAATGTAAGAAAATGAATAAATTTGTATATTAAAAAAATATTCACATTGTCACATTTTTAAAAAGCAGCTTTGGAATCATGCAGATCCTAGTTCAAATCTCCGCTCTGGCCCTGGTCAACTAACTGCATGACCTAGGCAACTGGTTTAATCTCTCAGTTTTTGTATCTGTAATACAGAGACTACACTAAAGCCCCTTTGGCAGTGATGTGAGGGGTTAAATGATACCATGCTGGCAAAGGAGCTAAAAAACTCCAGGCACATGACTATCTCAATATCTGCAGTCACCATTACCTTCATTATTGCATAACAATTATCCCTTTGTAGTCCATCCCTTTACCTATATTAAAAGTGGGCCCCAAAGTTATTTATAAGGCAGGCATTTATAACGCCTGCCTGTTGACGCACATGTAAGGCTTTACGATTGTGATGATGAGGAGGAGGAAGATGATGGTAACAATTACTGCCTCTGATGTCACTGATTTGCAACCATTTGACAGGCCTCTCTCCACCCACCCCCCAACACATGAGTAGTGGGAGAAGAAAAGGCCCAGCTCAGACCTAGCCTACTGTATGGTAAGCGAGAATTGTCAGGTTTTTCCGCTCTCCCCTCAATGATGGACCTCTGCAGGCCTATGCCTATGCCTGATGGCGGACACCTGGAAGAGGGTGTGGGCCTGTGTGAGTGGGCACACTTGGGCCAGAGACTGGGCTTAGAAGCAGAGGAAGTAGAAGCAGCAGCAGCAGTAGTAGAGAACAGAGAGTGGAGCAGAGGACCATTTGGGGTGCAGCAAAGAGGCCACGGGATGCCACCAGAGAGCCCAAGAAAGTGCAGATTCTCCGGGGTCTGGGAGGCCTGCCAGCTTCCCCGCCCCCTGGCCCCGACCCCATTGCCTGCCCTGTACATGGCTGCCTCCCTCCAAGAGACCATTAAAAAGCGTAAAAATCCACCGAGGGGTCCAGAAGGCCTTCCCTTTTGACCCCTCTGTGCAGCTCTGTAGAGAACCTGTGCTCCTGGTGTCCATCTTGCCGTTACACTACACTTCCCAGAGAAATTCTACAGGAGCCCCTAACCACAAACCATGGAAAACAGCAAGACTTTTACAACCAGGAATCGCCTCCTTGCCCCTGGGAATCTTGCTGAGGGTATGGAAAGCTGTTTTCATGCGTTAGATCAATTGACAACTCAAAGTTACAATCTGTTTTTATCTGGATCAAAGGCAAAAAGATAAATATCTCAGCCATTACTTAAAATTCCTAGACAAACACCAAAGCTCTCTACACTGTGGTCAGAGGGGCTGGATGGAGCAGGGGAATCTATTCCTGCCTCACAGCTGTTTACTGCCTGAGATCTTCTGGAACTGGGGCAGCTTCTAGAATTGGACTCCCAGAAAGAGGGGCCACTTTGTCAATTCCAGGGACTAACCCACCTGAACTGGCTTGAAGTCAGATGATACAGGGAAAGGAGGACCAGAAAGTTTCTTCACTATTCTGGAAGCAGAGTTGTGCCTTTATTTTATAAAGGGAAACTGAGACCCAGGGACAGGGAAGCACTTAATCACTAACAATACAGACAGGGAGCAGAGCTGGGGGTGAGAACATCTACTTGAATATGGCATGAACAGGAAGACATCTTTTTATAATTCACATGCCATAAAATCTACTCATTTTAAAGTGTGTGATTCATTGCTTTCCAGTATATCCCCCAAATTGTGCAACCATCACCACAATGTAATTTTAAAACATTTTATTACAGTAAAAAGAAACTGTATCCATTAGCATCACTCCCCCATGTCCCTCTCTATTCTCTATGCTCCCACCCCCCATCCCCTGGCCTCTGGCAAGCACAAATCTACTTTCTATCACCATAGATTTGCCTATGCTGGACATTTCATATAAATGGCACCATATGGTATTTAGTCCTTTGTGACTAGAAAGTCATTTTTATTTTTTTATTATTTTTAAAAGATTTATTTTTTTGTGCATACAAGCTGGAGCATAGCCCAGAGGCGTGGGGCGGGGGGCGTTGAGCGGATTCACCAGAGACAGATTGGGGAGCAGAACAGGCAGATCTACTGAAGTACATTGCTGAGGGGAGCAGTGGGTGAGACAGGAGAGGTCTGCTGTGCCACGGAGGAAGCTCCCTGGTCGGGTATTGAACTCGTACTGCAGTGTCATGGATAGCTTCATGGTGCTGCGCTTAACCTGCTGTGCCACCAGGGAGACCCAGGAAGCCACTTTTAAATGACCGGCTTTTGCTCGCTGAACTACTATCCTGCAATGAGTTCTTGAAAACCATAGTCACAGGCCATGTGAGGTCATTTAAATGAATTCAGTATTAAAAATCACACACAATAAAATTCAGTCCCTCATTCTCATTCACCATATCCAAGCACTTACTAGCACGTGTAGCTCAGCTCTCATGCTAGCACAGAGAGAATAGCTATCACTGCAGAAAGTCAACTGATGAACCGCAGGCCTGCGCTCTGAGAAATGTCTGTTCCTCCCAGTGTGTTTGGCAGTTACCTTCGCAGATGGAGAGTGAGAGCAAAGAGGAGCTCAAGGGAGGAAGGGAGGGTTGGAGGAAGGGAGAGAACGGGCAGGCCAAGAAGCGCCAACCCCCTCCTCCCACCATTCCCACCCCCACCTCGGTGCACCTCTCAGTGCCCAGGGAGCTCCCCCACCCACCCCACACCCACTCCAGAACTAAAAGACTCTCTGTTTAGTTAAACTCATCCAAAAGGCAGATATGCCAAAGCCTTTGGAAACACTTCAAGGAATCCAGTCTCTACCTCTGCCTTTTGATGATTTCTCAAGCGTTTCTTGCCAGAAGGTGATCTGAGACGCTGCTTGATGAGACTCTACAGTTGTGGTGAGTTTCCAGCCAGCAGTGGCCACTTCAGTTGCCAAGACATGAGCACTAAGGCTGACCAACACCCCTGGGCCAGAGTCATGGCCCTTGACAGGCTCGGACAGCGGGAGTTCAGACTGCTGCCCCCGTGTGGACACCCCAGCCCTTGCCCAGGCTGTTTCTTAGTCCAGCTCTAAGTCTTTCCTCTTATTGTCCAAAGATGTCCCAGTCACTGGGTCCCAGGAGCAGGGCAGTCAGTCATTTCAAATTGTGGGTTTGGATACATAAAGGTGATTAGGAAACTGCGATGAAGGATGATGGGCAAAGAGAAACTAGAATCCCATTAGAAAAAGTTCTTTACTAATCAAAGGGTCCTTTGTTCCAAAACACTGCAAAAATCATCATTATGACCTTTTAAAGTGTTTTAGAAGAACATGATTAAGTTGGGTAATACCCTCTTATTTAGTACTCTGCTGAAAGATCTCCTTTCTTCTACTTTAGTGGCCAATTTATTATAGGTAGAAAAAGCAAAATGAAAAGACACCCTAGTAAGTGCTTCTGCCATTATGTTTGTTCTACACTTTTGTCATGAATTCCCCATCCTCAACGAGTGGCGTTGGGGGGATTTCAGAAAATCAACAGGTTACATTTCTAAGACACCAAGAACAAAAGGTAACCAGGTGAATGCCGCACAATGGCAAGAGTTCATCTGTAAGAAGCTGTTTCTTTAGTGAAGGTCACTGACCTTCGTGGCCCTGTGGTTTTCAAGAACCTTGTTCACCAGAGTTTACCCATGAGAGACATGGCGAAACAAGAAGAGGTGATTACATGGGTGCCTTAGATCTTTGATCTGAAGCGACAGACAGGCGTGGAGAGCTGGCTTTTGGCTCTCAGTTAGGCTGCTATGCTCACCCAGCTGCTTGCAGTCATTTCTGACTTTTACACTCATGAATTCATGCATAATCTTCATAATAGCTCTAGGAGGTAGGCGTTATTCTCATTTCCATTTTAGGGCTAAGGAGCTAGAAGTTTATAGATGTTAAATGGCCCAAGCAGGGGCTGCTGGGACCACAAGGCTGGTGTTTTCAATCCAAAGCTGGCATTCAGAATTCCATCACATGACCACTTGTAAGAGCTGGTGGAGAAAGGGCAAAACAGCAGAGCACGGGGTATCTGAAGTCAAAGAATCCCAATGGCCCAAGATCAGGCTTGCGAAGAGCCAGGTCTATTTTGTAGGTTGCTACTTTCACAGGCAGCTCCCACCTTGGCCAGTGGAGCCTCATAAAGCAAGTGGGTTTGCATCTGTGGTCCCTCACTGAATGGTCTCCACCTGCTCTCAGAACCTCTGTGGGCCTGGGGTCACCAAGGATGCCTCTGCCAAACCCCGAACCCCACTGAGCAGTCTCAGAACTACACACCTACACTTAGAGGGAACTACAAGTGAGTTTCAGCTCACCTTGTATGAGCTCAGAGTATTCTCATTTTCATGAGACTGTAGTGAAAGAAAGACCATGCTACTTTGACAACTGAAATCAATCCATAAATACATACATACTGTGTCCAATTTCTTGATGATGGCAAACTGTTTGCAAAAACACCCACAAGTCTCTAGCCCCCTATCACATATGCTTTGCAATAGGTGGGTTCCATTTCCCAGCCTCATGGAGCTGGCAGTACGACCTGCTTTGGTCAACACAATGAAGAAGAGAACTGATGTCTCTTTGCAGAGCTTCCGCCTTAAAGGGCATGACATGCTTTAAACCCTCTGTCTCAGAATTCCTTCATCATTAAGAGAACAGCCTGGGCGAGCTCCCTGCTGGAGGCTGAGAGATCAGAGAAAGCTGGGTTGTCTCAGCTGAGGCCAGTACAGGTGGGTCAGCAGTCCATCAATGCCCCCAGACTCAAGAGCAAGCTCGGCAAGCTCACCCGAGCCTCTCTCACCTTTGCAGGCTGCAGGCTTGTGAGAAACAGTCAATAGATAATAGTGGAAACCCTAATGTTTAGGGCCAGAGAGATAGGGGTCAACACATCACATCCTGCTTCACCAACATCACCACCACTGGAGGGTTTGAATCAAAGTCAGCTCGCATGAGTTTCACTGGTATTTACTATTTCGTAGGAAGTAACAGGTTTGAAAAAGCTCCTCCTGGAGGGTATATGTGTGTGGGGAATCCTTCTTTCTGACTGAGGGGTTCAAGACTGAAATAGCTTAGAACTAAGCTAAAGGAGAAAAAGCGTGGAGCAGGAAACCTAGGTCAGGATTCTGCCCCAGCACAGTCTTATGTAGGAAAGTCACTCTCCCTCACAGATACTCACTGGCACTGACTCAGAACCAGATGGATTAATATGAGGCAAAGTAACCCTAAAATGGTGCATTTATGGAAGGGACGGAGCCTCATTTATACGCGAATAGGAAGAACGAGAGTCTTTGGTGCATAGACACTGTTACAAAGAGGACCCAGTTTCTTCCCTATATGGTCTCAGTAATTCCCCTCTTCTGTGGGCACCCCCTCCTGTTCCTTAATGAATGCTGCCCCCTACAGCACCGATGTGAAATAGATTTTTGAAAATCTGCATGCCATTAGCTGAAGATACTTATACCTGACTCTCCTCAGAAGGCAAGATAATGAGCACAGGTGTTACAAGGCAGAAGCTGCCCTTGAATAACCTCTCCCTCAGTAGTCAAAACCTGTGTGTGGCAGGGATTCCTCAGAGCATGAGTTTGACCAGACAATTTACCTGAAGTTAAGGGAGAAATCATCCCCAAGAAGGGAAGTGGAGAAACAGAAGTCATTACAAACTGTACACAGGCCATTATCATGCAACTTTCGTTCAGCATGAAAATGAATCCTGCAGAGCAAAAACATCAAGAATAAGTTCATTTCTGGAATGAATTCCTTGAAAGCAACAAACTCAAAGGTGGGACTCTAATCTGGGAGGTATGTGTGTCATCACCAGGCCTTTCCCAAACCCACTAAAATCATACGAACACTACCTTTGGAATAATCAAATTCTGTCTCTACAAGGGCTCTTAGAGATGATCTCATCTACCTGCTGATACAGGAACTCCCTCTCTATACCCTTTAGGGAGTGATGACCTCGTCCTCTGATCCCATACCTCTGGGCTCAGAGCACTCCTACTCCCATGACATCCTGTTCAACTGTGAAAAGACAAAGGTAATTTAAAAAGAAAGCTCTTTAAACAAAAAAGGCAATGTTTGTCTCCCTGTCATTTCTTCAAATTCTGTTCTCTGTAACTAGAGAAAGAAAAAGCTGGCTCAGGCTATAGATCACTGCTAAAGAGAAAATGGTCTCTCTCCTTAAAAGTGTTTCCTAAAACATCCTGTTTCTAGCCAGAGTGTGGGAGAATGGGTATTCTGGGCAAAGTAGAGCCACCTAAGTCTCATTTCTGGCTCCAACACTGATGAAGTTCTACTTAATCTACAGATTTAGGCTCATCCCTTCTTTATTCCCCACTCCGAGCACCCAATCTTCTTTAGGGCAGTTATCACAAAATGTAGTGTGACGACCTGGGCTGTGTTTACTACATCTCTGCCAGCCGGCTGTAAGTGCCACCAGGCAGACAGAGATCATTGCCTGTTTCGTCACAGCAGATCAAGTGAGTAGCATCACGTGTGGGATGCAGAAGACATAACTGTGTTGAATCGATCAAAGGTTGAAGATGAATACCGAAGAAGGGAGAGACTCATCTGCTCCCTCGTGTACAGTTGGGTTAGAATTATCTGCCACTTGAAAATGCGACCAAGTCTAGTATAACGTTTTTTGTCCCCCAAACCATCAAAGATTCTCATTATAAGAGTTAAACCTGATTCTATTTTTTTTATAAAGATTTATTTATGCACACAAGCTGGGGTATAGGCCAAAGGTGTGGAGTGGTGAGGATTCACCAGAGACAGAATGGGGAGCAGAAAAGGCAGACTGACTGAAACACACTGCTGAGGGGAGCAGTGGGAGAGGTGGGAGAGGTCTGCTGTGCCATGTGGGTCAGCTCCCTGGCTGGATATCGAACTCGTGCTGCCGTGGCTCTGGATAGCTTCATAGTGCTGAGACTTACCCTGTTGCACCACCAGGGAGGCCCTAAACCTGATTCTTGAGTGGACCAGCTAGAGATCCAGGGGAGGGAGGCCATAAATGCCCTGGTGAAGACTAATTCTAGCTCAGGCCTGCAGTCAATTCCTTAGCACGCCATATGAACCCAATCATGTTTCCAATGTGGGTTTTCTTCTGCCTACACCATCTCCCAAATTGAGGAAACAAGTGTGGAGGTCCTGTCTGAAAAAATCATTTGGACAGTTTGAACTCATCATCCTCCCAAAAGGCAAGTGCCCTGAGGATGCCAGGCAGGAAACCAAGGCTCCACCTTGAGGTGCAATATAAAATATAGGCAGTAGGGGGCAGCAGAGACTCACGAGCTTGGCCTGCCCTAAACCAAAGCGCTTTAAAAATGTTGCTCTGCCCAAGGTGAGTAGTTATAGGTCCTGGGTTCTTCGCTCCATTTTACATTTCATAACAATTCTGTGATTCTCCCATTTATAAAAAGGCAAAGGGAGCATTTGGTGTTGAGAAGCCTTCTTTACCCCTGCTTTTATGAGGAGAGGAGGCCAGGCTGCCAATCTCTATGAGCAACTAACATCTGTGAAATAGCCATAGTGCTCAAAGAGCCTTGTCAAACACATGCATAGACATGGTTGTCCCTAAAGAATCACGGCAGAAGCTCTGAGGACACTGAGAATGTGAACTGTGCCCACAGGGCCTGGGCACACACCAGCGTGACCATTCACCCACACAGGAGGACGCTACAGGTGCGTGGGCGTCACTGTGCCAAGTGCAGATAGATGGTGACCAGAATGTTGGGGGTGAATATTCTTAATACAATTCGGCATCAGAAGGCAGTTCCCAGGCATGTGGGTTATGTGCAGCGTCCTAACTAGGGCATAAACTGATGGTCTTGTGAGTGGACACTGCAGCTGAGAAGCAGGCAAGATGACCGCCAGGTCCACTTAGGTCTGAGGATGCCACGTCCTCAGCACAGAGGGACCCAGGCACACATCTCAACCAGCTGTCGAGGCCCATTGCTCAGGAGATCTCCCTCATTCTCACCTGTATTCTGTTCCTGTGCTTTGTGAAAACAGGTCTGATGTGCTCACAGGAAAGTAAATTTCATTTATCACCAAACATATTTATCATCTCATGCTAACGAATACTGTCAAATACCTAACTTGGAGAAGACAAATCTTTTCTTAAAAAGAACATTTAAATGAATGAATCAAATAAGCCCTGACCGCAGATGATACCTGGTTATAAATGACTTTGTGAGCGTCCAGAAACCTAAATACTTTCCCTACCAATGATCCTTGAAATTAAATTGAATTCATGTATGGGTGACACTTTCCACATAGCAGATGGAAGCAAAAGAAATGCTGACATTTATCACCTGAAGATCAGATGAACATCAACTAATCATATTCTCTTGTGGACACAAGACGAATCAAAGAGGTATTTCATCTTCCTAAGTGATTTCTTTCTTTCTTCTCTATTCATTCTTCCTGTTATGAAAAGCCAGGTTTATTGTACCTTAGAGAAAGGATAGATGGCAGAACCACAAGTTCACACACCGACTTTGAAACATATCCATATTTAGAGAAAAGCAAACATGGTCCTACCCTTATTCCCCTCCGTGAAAAAGGATGGCTTTTGCATTCAAGGTTATTAGTTTCACACGTTGAAGGAACTGACGTGTTTCTTCCTCTGAAGCCTCTTCTGAATTCCGCAGTAGATCAAGAACATGGCTCCCAGAGGGGCCAGGGAGACGATACCACAATCGACTACTTTACCCTGATGTTGGACTTTAATTTAATGTGAGAGGTTAAAGACAAAGTAAGGACAGGGTTAAAGAAGAAGTCACAGCACTCTGGGGCTCCCCTTCCACTGAACAGGGGTGAGCCCTTGCACTCATCAAGTGCCACCGAGCGCTGTAAGTGCCTAGTGGAGAAAGAGCCAGAGATGGTTCTCTGACGAGGAGGAGGGCAAGCTGACACCCTCTGGGCACCGCCTAACTTGGTATTCCTTCTGCTACCATATCTAGACCCAAAGGGACATCCTCTTTTAATACTTCCGGCTACAGAATGGGATCAAAAGCCCTTTCCTTATCTTCTGTTAGCTCAACTGAAACAAGGTAGCTTTGAAAAAATTTCCTTTTAATTAAATTTTGGCCTTCACAAAACCTTAGTAAGGCCTCAGCACAAAACCAAAAGAAGATATGAAGGCTTCTGAAAGTCTAAGTCTACCCAGGATCAGTTGTTGGCTCTGAGACTACATTTAATTATGTGTAGAACAAAATGTATATGTAAATGGTTTCCCATTGATTGAGCTCCTGTTAGGCCAGGCATTCATCTGAGCATCTTACACATTAATAACACCCTCCACCCCACCCCCCATTAATAACATGCTACAAAGAATTTGATGAGAACTGAAGGGCAAAGAGAGGGCAGCATGCCCTTTCCAAAGTGACCAAGTGATCCTCAAACTTGAGGGTATAATGTGCAGACTTCCTGGTTCTAACTCAGAAAACTGAATTTGAAGGACTAGGTTTGTAAAGACTGGAGACTTGTAGTTTAGCAATCAGCTGGAGGGATGCTGGAGTGGATGGTGCAGACCTTGAGAAACAACAGTTCAGAGTCTTGAGTTGACCAACTCACCAGATCTCGGGCCTTGAACTGTGAGCTCCTGACGTGACAGTGAGCTACCATGCTGGACTATTCCCTTCTGGACTACACATGGACAACTGGCACATGCTACCCCTGAGTGGGAAAATGTTAGTGTTCAGGCATTTATTTTGGAGACGGGTGCTGTGTGTTTTGGGACTGTCCATCTATTCAATTAGATAATGTCGTCAATTTGTTTAGGACAAAAAGGAACCATGATGTGAAATGAAAACTGGAAAAATGACACCTGCCTTTCCCACAGGGGCAAAACCACTAGATGCCCATGGGTGAAAGGGCCACACACTGACGCAAACTAAGTGACTGGACAATATTCCGAAACACCAGAACTTAGCAGCTTTTTCATGCCGTGCGAATGAAACCCACAATGTCAATATATTCCATCTACTGGAAACCATAGCAAGTCATATCCTTCAATGAAATGCCTATAACCAACAGAGGTATCAAGGACAGAAAACCTATGCAAAAGAAAAAAAGAAATCCCAGGAGAAGCAAGCTTCACATCAACTATCTCCACCCCCAGGCTACAGCAGCCTGTTGCTACTTCACAGATAAATAAACTGAACCTCTAAGAGGCGAGGTGACTGGTTGTTGGGAAAGGATTAACAAAACCTTTTCCCCTTCTGCATGAGAATTTGACCTTGGGTTAACCTCTAACTGTTTCCCTGGAAACCTGATAAAGATAGAATGTGAGCTATGTTACTAAGCAACATTGCTCCTGGTAAAAATGGCCCTTGGTAGTTAAACCACATCTGGACTGGGAAGAGCTGTAAATGAAGTATGAATAACTCTTGGGGACACCATCATGGTGGGCTTCCTGAGTGCTATGACTACTAATGGAACCAAATCCTTGTGGGGAGCCTTAGAAGTGAAGCCTTGGGAGCGCTTACATGAAACAAAGTCTCCCATGAAGCATGTGGCTTCCAAGCCAGAGTGACTTGTGAACCTGCCCTCTGCGGGTCCCATTCCCTCACACCTCAGCACTCACCTGAGGTGGGACGAGGGCCAGATGGCACCTGGACGGCTGTGCGGCCTGCTGTATACACTACTGTAAGGGTCACCCCTATGAAGAGAAACAGCTGCACTGCCCTGCCAAAGACCTGGAATTCCTGTTCGTAACCTGCTGAGTGGAATGGAGCCAAGTGTGGCCTGTGATGGGCTTTGAGGGGGTGTTCCTGAGTGGAGGCCCTGGTGAGCACTGCATCTGCCCAAGTCACACTCCTGGGAAGTGGCCAGAAGTCTGCCTTCAAGGTGAATCCTTTCTCTTCAATGGCAGGGTCCTAAAACCTTTCCTCGTGAGATAACTGTATTCTGGCCCAAGAGATTGGTTCAAATTCTCAAACACTTGCCAGGTTATTTTTTCCTTCCTTCCATGTCCTGTGAGCTCCCATAGCTTCCAATTCATCCTGTCTACTGGAACCCAGCTGGGCTAACAGTTCACAGACTTGTTTCTGCTGGCTCTATCCTCTAAGCAGGCTTTCTGTACACCCTTAGGCAATTATGGCTTCTGGCTGGAGGGTCATGTCAACTTCACAGCCAAACAGAGATGCTTATCACATGTGCTCCCAGGCACCCAAGCTCTCCCTGGCCAGAGGAACAGCTCTGGGAAGGGCAGGTATCTCCAGGTGGCCCAGGGAAACTCACCACTGAAATGAGCTTGTGGATGTTTCCCTCCATAGGCCTTGCACATAACCTGAATTTATGAATAATCACAGGTTAACATTGGACTAGCAGAGGATGGTTGTTCTTTCCCAGGCTCCTCCTCTTTCTTTTTCCTCAGCAAAAAACAGACAGAAACTATCGCCAATGACACAGCTCCTCTGAAGTCCTCCTGGAACCTCTGGCTAAATTCACCCTTCTCACAACTTTTTGCTATAATAGACGTGGCTTATCACATTAAGGGACAAGTAAGCCCATGGGGAGCAGAGTCCGTGTCTCGCTCCTCTCTCCATCAGTCCAATGAGGAACGTAAACAGTGATGAAATGAACGAAACAACACAGAACAGGGGCACCTGGCTATAGTCCTCTCTGTGTACAGGCACCACTGAGTTAATTCCCTGTGATCTGATGTCAGAATCCTGGTTAATGGCAGGACGGAGGCAACTTCTTCACAGTTATATCTCCCAGTCACTAATTCAGATAAATAACTTGTTTCACTAACCACAAAGTGACACATTTATAGTGATGCTAAATCAATGGTTCCAATGTTACTCAGACATGACACAGCACTAAAGGCTGTAAAACTCCGTCTACAGCCATGTCTGGCTCATCTCTGTCCATAATTGGTGAGAGTGAACAAAAAGGAGGGAAGTGACACAGAAAGCAAAGACCAGAAGGAACCTACCGGAAAGTGCAGATAGGGGGCTGACATCAGACAAGGACAAAGGGCCAGTGAAAACTGCAGAAGTCAGGCACGATGCCCAGTGGCTTGGGGTGGAGGACCTCAGACTTGCTTTACAGAAGGGGAAACTGAGGCCTGAATTTAAGTGCCTTGAGTGAGGTCACAGTAACTTAGAGTTGTATCAGGAATCCAACTGGATGATGCCAAGGTCACAGGGGGTAACTCACAGCTAAGCTTTAGCAGAAAAGGCCAGTGTTCAGCAAATGCACTTATCATTTCAACTTCTTAAAATAACTTGTCTTATTTCAGAGACAGGCTATTTTTCACCCAAAAGAATGGAGATAAAAGTGGTATCAAGTGTGCCTGGAACCTGGCCCTCTCAAACACCGCTCATGGGAGCACAGCAGCCACGCCTTATCCATGGAGATACACTCAAAACACCCCATGGATACTCAAAACCTGTTAGTACTGAACCCCTATAAATACCATCTTGTTTCCTACATACACAATACACATGATAAAGTTTAGTTTGTAAATTAGGCCTGGTAAGCGATTAACAAGAAAATCTAACAATACAGCAAGACAATTGTAACAATATATTGTAACAACAGTTAAGTGAACATAGTCTGTCTCTCTCAAAATATCTTATTGTACATAATATTTTCAGATATGGTTGACCTTGGGTAACCAAAACCACAGAAAGCAAAAAACCTAGTGGGGGTGAGGGTCTACCATATAAATTGATATAATTTTTTGGGAACAAAATTTGGCAATACTGAAACAATTGTAAAATATGCATATACTTTTATGCAACAGTTCCACTAAAATGATTGTATTCACACAAAGAAGACAAACAAGAAAGTTCATCTCAGCACTGTTTATATTATCACAGAACTAAAAGCAACTGAAATAAAATTTATTTTGGAAAATTCATACAATGGAGTGCTATGCAATTATTATCAAGAATGGCCTATGAAAAGACTATCCTGACTTTATAAGCTCTAAAAAGTCATATACATGTGTGTCTATATATGTAAATGTATTTAGCTTCTGTGAGACATGAACAAATTATTACTTCCAAAGCACACAGAATAGTACCTAGCAAATAGTAACCATTAGGAAAAATTTATCAAAATATAAGAGTATATGCATGAAGAAAATATAGAAAAACAAACTGTGAGGTCAACAGTGGCTTTATGGGAGATGGGATTATGTAATTTCTCTTTTTATAAATTTATGTTGTCTTAAATATTTTCACATGATGTTCTGTAGTAAAACTATTTTATAAAAAGTATAATCTTAGAGAAAACCACATTATTCAGAAGAGGACATCTTGCATATGCATAGAATTCAATCCAGGAAAACTAAACAGTTCAAATTCATGAGGGACCGGATACTACAGGAAGGAAATTTTCTGGCAGGGTTAACCTGTTCAGAGGATGTAAGTGAGGGATGGAAGGAAGAAAGAAGCAGATAATGTCATGAATGTTGAAAAAGAGTAATTTCCTCTCTTGTGAAAAATCTGTGATTCTGGTCTGGAAGCTTGGAGCTACTCATAGCCAAGAGAGGAAGTGGGGAGCCATGGATAGAGCCTGCTCCCACATTGACAGGCCAGGCAAGGCTGGGCCTGACTCAGTGCCTGCAGTAGGGGGAAGCAGCAGCCAAAGGCAGATGAGCCATGATAGACAATGACACACACACAAACAAGAAGCAGGTTTTCCTAAAGACTAAGGAACTGCAGAATTTCCCCCAAGCCTCACAGGCAGTATCTGGGATCAGAGTCATTTGGAAAACGAACAGGATATGTCGCTGAACAGAAATAGTTCTGTTTTGTTCTGGCATAGATATATCAACTGTGCCCTTGGTTATTTTACAGAATGAGAGAGAATAATGTGTGAGTCTCCAGGCTTTTCCTGGATATAAAGTATTATCTCTTACATTTCTTCTTTTTAACATCTCAGTTGATGGGTCAGTGTAAGATGAACTAGATTTCAGAGAGGAAGGCAAGAAGGGACTACACTTTTTTGACATGATTTCCAAAAGAAACCTGTACTTAGTGCTTTCCCCCAGAGTATAAAGCATTCTGGGCGGGAAGTCGGGGGAGTGGAAATGTTGCCTTTATAATTTCCTTTCAATCCTCTTAATCCTTTTTAAAAATTAGGACTAAGTGTTGAATATTTTTGACATGATTGACCAAATAATGGATTTCTCATCCAACTGACTGACAGGATTAGATCATTCTTCGGCATGATGTTGCTAGGTCAGCGGGTCACAAAGAAAAACCTATGAAACGGTTGACCTGAGGGTAAAATGTTGGACATGATGCAACTAACCAAGGCCTGACTCACAAGAAAGTTTTGAGAAAAGACAAGTAAAGAGGTTGTATCTTATACTTTCCCTTGTTGGAAAGCCCACACTTCAAACAGCACACAAGTGCCCCAAACTGCAATTTATCTGCTTACAAGTGTGTCCCTCCCCAAGACTTCTCAGAGGAAGGAAGGTATCTTCCTCACCCCAGGGCTGCCAGCTGGTTGAGTTAGCTCTGTTGCCTCTCCACATACTAGCCTTGGCATGAAAGCTGGCTACCCTGTAAGTTGTAATCAAGGTCAGAAGCAAGGGAGACATCGGGACCGTGAAGAAGGAGGAACACGTAGTTTCTGAAGGTGAAATCACACTCCCCTTTTACCTCAGGATGGTAGAAGAGAATTAGTATAAAAATACCTGGTGGCCCCAAACCTGCTTTACCCCAGATCCCAAGACAGCAGAGGAATGATAAAAACGCTCCAAGCACCTAGAGGAACCTCAGTAATTTTCATCATTCTGAATCTTTGAAGGATTTTGTGCTCGGTGTAGCCAATGAGACAGTCCACGCCCATTGTCTCACTTGATTCTCACTACAGACACCTCAGGAAGCAGGACAGGGCAGCATGCAAATCCGGTAACCAACCCTAGAGAGGAATCCCTGCGCTCAGTGGCCCAGGAGGGCAAGTCCCTGTATCTCAAGTGGCCTCATTTTTTCTTTATCTGTAAAATTGGGTTAATGATGTTTACCTCACGGAATGTCTGTGAAGAGCAAGTATGAGGGAAAAATCGAAGCTGCTGGCAAATAGTGTGTGTTCAGTAGCAAAGGAAGGCTTCTGTCTATCTGATGCACAGTCTTTCCTCGGCGATACATTTATTAGAATCACAGCCACAGTCTTCAAAGCACTTCATGGCTCTGTCTGCTCGGTGTCCAGGAGAGAGACAACTGGGGATCCCAGCCCTGGGGGTCCCGAGCCCTGGGGTTCCTGGTCCTCAGGGTCAGCACCGGGTGGGCTGCCGGAGTGTCCCTGCATCTCACGTAAGCTCTGGGACACATATCCAGGCACCACTGCATCTCTCTACATCTGTTTCACCCACAAGGGATTTTCTTTATTTTTCAGTCTTTGGAACATGGGTCTCAGGTACACCCTTCAGATTTGTTGTTTATGATAGCTTCTCCCCAAGTGATCATGAGACAAGGGTGGTTTGCGCCAACAGAAGATCCTGAATAGGGGTCCCCTAAATCGGTCTTCTCAAATCTTCCCCTCTTTTTCAGCTTCATGTTTCTTACCAGCCCTCAGCTGACAAAGCTTCAAGTATTTCTGTTCCGCTCCCAGGAAAAGCACAGAACCAATGTGCCTGGGTTCAGTTCCAGCTCCACCTCTCACTATCTCTGGGGTGCGTGGCCTCAGCAAAAACTTAACCTTTCTTTGCTTAGTTTCACCCTTTGTAAAATGATGATAACAACATAGCTTGTCTGGGGAAATTTAGTGTGGTTCAATAAGTACTCAATAAAATTTAGCTCTTATTTATATAAAAAACAAAACCTTTCTATATATTAGGCATATTTTAAGTAGACATTCTGGAAGGATATACACAGGATGGTTTATCTTGGGATCCTCCAGGGAGTATGTCAAGGAGAACTGATATTTGCTATATACTTGTACCACTTTGCAAGTAATTTAAACATACTTTTTAAAATAATACACTTGGGCATGGTTGAAGGAAAAGAAAGGAAGAGAGGGAAAAGAGGGAGGAAAAGAGAGAAGAAGAAAAATGGTTGCTGAGGTAGAAGTCAAGGGCTGAATCGGGAAGTCTTGACTGGTTAAGACATCTGAATTACAGCTTCAGGGCCAGTCGCGGAGTTCCAAAGCCTGGTCTAGGAAACCTTCTACCATATAGATCTGTCAACCCTAAATACGTTTCCATCATATTTTCAATATTCTATATGGAGGGGAGAACTCAGCTCCAGTGAACAAAGTCACCCTGGGTTGGATGGGGGCAGTGAGGTTATGACCTCATTCACAGTGGGGGAGGACTGCTCAGGTTCCCAGAATCCTTTAGGAAGAGGGAGATGGCTCTCCTGGGTCTGAGGGGAGGGGCACACACAAGACAAACCCTAGGAAGCTACCACATGACTAGGTAAGAGATGCTCCCAAATAATCTGGGGGTATCTTCCCCCAAAGGTCTAGGCCACTTTGCCCAGGAGGAAGAAAGGGGAGCTCTGCCTTTTATTAAAAATCTTCTAAGCTGTCACAAGTTCACTGTTTCTCCAATGTTTCATGAGACGCAGACCGAAGCACACAAAGGCTTATTTCACTTTTTGCAAGAACCTCCACAAAGCTTTTGTCCATCCTAAAAGCTCAGTACTGTGTGTGGGTGTATCCCCTTTTTTGGGTGAAAGTTACATCATCAGAACATCAGAAAAATTTTGCCAAGATCTTCATTTAGCTGACCACACATTTGACTTTTTTAAAAGGTAAAAATCCCCCTGTTCCTAACTCCCCTCAAATCACTTCTGATGGGTAAAAAGCTTATCAGCTCACAAAATGCACACTTCAAGAAGCTGCAATTCTAGAAAACCGCCTCATATTTAGAGCACACTCTATGAAAATTTATTATCAAAGTATAAATACTATATTGCTTCTGTCTTTAGCCAGGTATCTTCTCGGTCCCATCCGCCTAAACAAATACAGCTATTACTGCTGGTAAATACGACTATAACAGTATTTGCTCCACTTTCTTAAAGCTTCTAGTAACAATGCCTTGGCATGCCAGCCAAGCATGCTCTTGTGACCATCCCCACCACCTTATTTATAACCCCCCGCTCCTACCCCAACAGAACTCACATGAAGGAACTATATCTGCTGTAAAGGAAAATGTCCAAAAGACCCCCAAAATGTGACTCACCTTTCTCATGACTGCTTGGTGGCAGGGTCGGGGGTGGGGAGGTAACTGGTTTGGACTTGTCATAGTTGTTAAAGCTCTGACTACGTCGGTTGTTAGCAGTGGCTGACCCCGTGCGGGTTTTGGCCTCGCTGACTGCAGCAGATACCCTTGCGGTAGGACCTGGAAGTCTAAAATGCAAAAGCAACAAAGTGATAGATTCAGTCTCAGGAGAACAACAATATCCTCAGAAGGAACTGCAACCATGCAGGACATCAAAGAAACCATTCAAGTCATCGGGTCATTGGAGACTTGCCAGTCAAAAGATTTAGCAGAACCACTACAAATACCTAGGCTAGTAATGACCCCAGTAAAGTCCAACAACAAAATGTGAGCAAAGAGAGGCATTTTGAAGGGAAAAAATGGAATATGTTTGCTGATTAAAAATACAAAGCTCACCTTCCTTTTTCTCTTGGATGAGTATTTTTACTTTTCAATAGGGTCAAACTATGTTGTATCATCTCTAACTCTAACAAGTGTGGAGCATAAAGGCCTGTTTAGACTCTGAATTGTGTGTATCTCTCTTCTGCTCAGTATTAAAATAGTGTTTGCCATAATCCAGGGATGAAAGTATCAAGAAAAAGACATGATTTATAAAGTTCAGAAAGGGAATTGTGATAGCAGAACCTAATACATATGCAATGAAAACTATGGCCTGGATGAAAACTCTTGTTTAGAGATACATTTTCCTTCACACCTGAAAACCTGTCTCTGTAGGCATTTCTTTGAGGCTGAAGCCCAGCTGCTCTGCACAGTAGATGGATAAAATCATATGTTCTTTTTCTGTAAAATCAGCAGGAGTCTATTAGTCTAAAGACAAACACACACTTTCCCTTTAAATAAAACACCTCATTTTGGGTGGTTTGGGAAATAAGTCAGCAGAATTCTTTGTAATATGTCTAAAGATATTATGGCTTATTCCCAAATAGTTAAGGGTTAGACGTCCCAAATCAGATTTTGGTTCAGGGACTAATAAGCAGACTGTTTCCAATCATTAAAGTTGAAAGATGAATAAATGATGAAATATTTAGTTATATCTTTCAGCTAAAACCCACTTAGCTATGTTTAAAAGCCACTGGCACCTGAGTTGACTTAGCATTAGATCTAGTGATAAGTCTGAGTTTTCAACCCATAAAGCCTTCAGCCTTCTCTCTCCATGCAAATCTGTAAGTACCAAAGAAGTTTGAAGTCTGGAAGCATTTTAGATATAAGCAGGCAATCACTTTAAACTTTTTCTTGTTGGCTGAGCAAGAAAGATGGTTATAGAGTAAACAGAGAACATGAGCTGGTGTGAGAGGATTGTAAAATTTATACAGTTAAGAAGCAGCTGGCCCCATTCCCTGACTGGAAACTAGGAGGAAAGGAAGGGGGTGAGCACTGCCCCCAGCAAGTGGCAATGGGAAGGCATTATTTCTCACACCACTAGGATTCTTCCCTCTACCCCCATCTTGATTGGAGCAGATATTCATCATTCCATGAAGACAGGCACAGAGTGGGATACAAAGCCAGGAATGCCATTGGGGACCAGATGTGACCAGCACAACTGATCAAGGAGGTATAGCAATGGGTCGTGGGACATCTTGGTTCTGCTTCCAATGCAAACAGCATCTTGCAAGCCCTCTATGTCGTCTGAGTACTCACAGCCAATGGCAGAGCTTCTGCAGGTGCAGATGAGGGCTCCTTTGGCCTGGACTCCTTAACCCAGCCATAGTCTGCAGGAGTCTTTATGCCCACAGATAAGTCTGGAAAAGGATTACAGACTTGTTCCAAGATGATGTCACAGCAGCAGTATGACGAGGTGTGGGGTAACATAGGTCACAGCACACTACATCAGCAGATTTGCAAAGAGCAGAGAAGCAGAAAGCAAGGTGGAGGGAAGAGATAGATTCCTTCTGCTAGAGAGCCCCACTTCCCTGACCCTGGGCCTGGGTGGATCACTGGTTTTCAGGACTGCACAGGAAAAAGGCTTAGTTTGCATCCACCCACAAGGAAACTAAAATATCCTTGGGATAGTGAGTCAATCCACAAACCGAATTAATTCAGACTGAATTGTAAATACTGGATTTCAGTTGCAAAATTTCAAAACCAAACATCATCTTGAGAGTCTAAGCTACCTAAGCAGGCATGGGGGGAACCCTGGATTTTGGAAAAATTGAAGAAGAAGCCTTCTGTGGGATGACTGTTTGTGTATCCCCCAAACTGCATGTTGAAATCCTAGGACCCAATGTTTTGGTATCAAGAGGTGGGACTTTCAGGAGGTGATGAGGTGTTTAGGGTAGAGCCCTCATGAATGAAATTAATGCCTTTACAAAAGGGGGTCTAGAGGGCTAGCAGACCCCTCCTACTATGTGATTACATGGGGAAAAGACAGCAGTCTGCAACCAGGAAGAGAGATTTCACCAGAACCCAACCCTGCTGGCACTTGATCTTGGTGTTTCAGCTCCACAACTGTGAGCAAGAACTTTTCTGTTGTCATCCCCCTGAGATATTTTGTTATGGCAGCCCAAAAGGACTAAGATAGTGATCTAGTTCAGCCTTATCTAGATCTTAAGGGGCTGCCTGACCTCAGCTAACATCTAAATTACACATGTATTGATAAAAGAATATGCAAAGGTCAGAAGGACTTCAAAGAAAGAAAATGGTAACCTTGGTAGTTGGTGGGATGGCCAGGCAAGGCTCAGATAAAGCAACCCAGAAGCTGGCACACAGCATGGGAACGTGAGGAAAGGGCAAGCAGGTAGGGAGCAGTGGTCTTGTGCGGGGGACGCTGAGAGACAGCGAAAGGGAAGAAAGGGCTGGTACATGCTGGGCTTGGGAGACAGAGTGAGAAGAAGTGAGGCTGGAGAAGCAGGCCTCAAATTAGGACTCTTGGACTTTGTCCTGCTTTCTAGCAATGGAGCATTAATTAGGGAGGCCAAGAGCAGAGGTAGAACTGAAAAGCAGTCTATTTTTCAATTCTAGAGAAAAAAGACAAGCACAGTCTATTCTAGTTGACGGTGACACAGACCTTAGGCCTCTGGCTAAGACTGGGTTCGTTATTGCTAATATCTTTGTGCATCATGGGGGTCTCCTATCAAGCCTCTGCCTGGAAGCAGCAGTTTCTGTAATCAGAATCCCCCTGTACTAAAGAGCCTGGCCTTGCTTGTGTGGAACTGTGGCAGGTGCTGCCTGAGGGGCCCCTCACGGAGAACAGCAGTTGGAGGGGAGCATGGCAAGTCAACCCCACATCTTTCATACCCAGCATCATCTATAGCACCAGAAGGTTCCAGTGGCTCCTTTGCCAGAGCTTCTTCAATCCTCAGATCACTCCATGTCCAAACATAGTTACAAAATGACTGATTGAGGACAAAGATGGGTTGTCTGAAACAAACACATGTTGCTTTTCCTTTCACAAAAGCTAAGTTTAAGGGAAGTGGTATACCACAGAGGCAGAAGAAATAGCCTGCCGCTCTTGGAGTCCTGGTCAATTTCTCCAACACCTGCAAGGTGGATCCTGCACAGACCTGCAAGCATCCCAAACCCATGGACGTGCTCAAGGAAGAAAGCCGCTCTTTCCTCTGGGGGCGGGGGTGGGGTGGAGTCATAACCAGAGGTGCTTTTAGCCAGACCAGATGATTAAATGTTAAATCTCTCATCTCCATGGCATCTGCTTTTCAGCAGCTCGCGGAGAGAACCAAAAAACTAGCCCCACTGATTCCTCTCCTCAAGTTGGTCCTGTGGAGATCAACTCTGGGGGACTTATTAGAGCTGGTCCAGTGGCCTCATCTGACCCAGATCAAGCCAAACACTAGCACTGACATATGTGCCAGGTCTGACACCCTGATTACAGGCCAGGTTAAAGGACTGGGAATTACTTAATCCACGTAACACTGTGAGGGAGGCAGGACTACCCCATTTTATCAGAAGGAAACACAGGTGCATAGGGAGGGGAGGATAAGGGCACAAAATGGAATAGAAAAGAACACAAGGGACGACGGAGATGGATCACGGGTGAATTGGTGGTAACTTACCCAAGCGGAATACAAAATTTAAAATACATAAATAACAATAAAAATATATATTAAAAAAAAAGAAATTACTAATTTCCCAGGTAACAGTAATTGATGAAGAAGGGGTTTTACTTAGGCTGATTCTGCTGCAGATCACGCTTTGCCTCCTGCAGACAGAATAACCTAAGCACTCACGGCTCAACAGGGATACCAGGGGCAGGAATAGTGGTCAAAGGCAGAAATTCATAGAAATCCTTCATCGCTATCACCAACACCCTACACAAGCCGCTTACCACATTCAAATTCAAGGCCAAAGCTTCCCACTCTGCTCAATATCCCTGGTGCCTCATAAGGTGTTTGGTGCAGGCAGGTGTTCAAAGTTTGCACTGGACTAAGAGACCTATTTCCAGAGCTCTGGGAGCAGTATCCTGCCCAGCCAGAGGGGTAGGGCTGTTGCTTTTGGCAACTGAACTCTACTGCTACACTACCGTGGTGCTGGATCAGCTAAAATGCTTATCAGGACTGAGCTCAAGGCTGGGGGTGAGGGAGTGGTGGTGAGAGAAAGCAAGGAGTATTAGGCAAATACTTAAACAACGAACATCCCTTTACTAGTTTCTTCAGAGGCAAAAACAGCCAAAAGAAACTGCAGGTGAGGGGTATGACCTTGGAAGGAATACAGACCTTGGTTTTTGGCTAACTTGGAAGCCTGGTGCCCAGCACACCCTCGGGGCATAAGCAGACACACCCTCATTCTCAGTTCTTCCCCTCTTCCCTTTGCCTCCCAACCACTGCCTCCTTCCACCATCTGGGACTGATAACAAATCTTTCATGCAATGGGCATGTGCTTCCAATTAGATATTTTCCCAGCTAGCTCCTGGTTTCTTTATCTTCCAGAACTGAGCACATCGTGAGAACAAATACTAGAGTTTCCTCCAAGCTCACATTCTCCTTTCCTTTCCTCTGTATGGACATTTGCCTGACACTCAGAAACCTGAATGCGCAGTTGGCCAGTGCAGAGGAGAGGGTGCCTGATCTGACCTGGACCTCTTTGTATTTGTCAGAGGAAGCATTCAGTCCCTGCGTGGGGGTGAGTGCTCTTGTGTGATCCCCAGAATTCATGTATTGTAGCCCTACTCCCCAGCATGACAGTACACAGGGATGGTGCCTTTGGGAGGTAATTAAGTCATGAAGGTGGAGTCCTCATAGTGGGACTGAGGTGAGAGTTTGCTTTCCCTTCCCCACTGCCAGAAGAACACAGAAGAACACAACCATCTGGAAAACAGGAAGATGGTTCTAACCTGACCATGCTGGCACCCTGACCTTGGACCTCCTAGCCTCCAGAACTGTGATTAATAAATCTCTGTTGTTTAAGTCACTCTGGCTAAGGTGACTTGTTACAGCAGCATGGCCTCACTTAAGATCTGTGGCCACAAGAAGCAGTGATGAATACAGTCTCCCTCCTATCCCTCTGAACCAAGTAACAAGCTGAGAACACACAGAGAAGTAATTGCCTTGTGTGGCTTCTACAACCACCAGTCAGATCCTGAGTTGGGTTTCCCCACATATGAGCTTTCTAGAAAAGCAAATTCTAAATAACTAGAAAAGACACTCAGAGCCTACCAGAGTGGGGCAGCAAGCAGATGCTCAGCGCACATTTGTTACTTGAATACAGATCAAAATGAAGTGTGGTTGTCCCTTTAGCTTTAAGTGGCCAGTTAGTGAAAAATAAATACTAGTCATGCTGAGAAGATTCCCCAGCATCCAGTTCTGTTAGGTTCCGTAAGGGTGTTACAAGGACAACTGCGGCAAAGGTCCAGAGTAACAGTTGAATATACAATTTTAAAAAGCTGTCTCAATAACCATAGATAGATAGATAGATGTAGATGCCAAAATTCAAGGATGGGAAGAGTCACATGTTCGTTAAATGAGAGGGTGGGAGAGTTATAGATTACTTGGGCTCAAATCCTGATTTTTCCATTTTCTGTGTGACCTTGGGTAACTTACTGAACTTCCTAAATTTTAGTTTTTTCATCTGTAAAGTGGGGATAATAAAATGATGTACTACAAAAAGACTGAGCATTAAATATGATAATGCATTCAAAGTGAAGCAGAATAAGCATTCAATAAATACTAGCCACAGATACCTTTAAAATAACAGTAGACACAACGCTGTAACTGGCATTCCCCATACCCTGGGGTCCTCATGGGATGCAGCAGTCACCAAACTCTGAGTCAAGGGAAATAATTAGTCAGCAAGCCTAAGGTTTATTTTCAGAGAACAGAGATGATCTCTCCATAGTACACAAGCGCCCAGAAACGAAAATGAGACAGAGCGGCCTTGCTGCTTTGTCTCATCTGGCCCGTTGGATTCATGCTTCAGGTCCTTAGAACTCAAGAGAAAACCAATCCCACATTAGTAATTTTAGCAACAAAAAGCATAACCACATAAATGAGATGCAGGTGAGGTGGGATGGGGTCAGGACAGAGCAGGGAGCCAAACTCACCATAAAACCACCACAAAAAGAAACCATCCAGAAACTCACCTCTCCCTAAATCAGAATGAATTCTGATGACAGAGCAATCAAAGTAAAAATCTCTCTCTCTCTCTCTCTCTCTCTCTCTCTCTCTCTCTCTTTCCCTCTCTCTCTCTCTCTCTCTCTCTCTCTCTCTCTCTCACACACACACACACACACACACACACAGAGTTTCAACAATCCCAAGGCCATACTCAAAACTCTCCAACATTGGTTCATTAGCCAAAGCATGTCTGCATTTTCTTGAGCTGAAAACATGAAATGGGGAAAGGGAACAAAGGAAACTTAGCCCGAGCAAAGGGAACCACGGGTCGGGTAGAAACCATGCTTTGCAGGACACAGACAAGGTCTAACCTAGAGATCTTTTTCTGACCCAGGGTGAAGCGGATGATTTTGCTTTGAGATGAATCCTTGAATGATGCACTGCATGACAGGAAAGAAAAAAGCAGGAGAGGTGAATGAGGAGAGGGAGAGGACATTAGACACACAGTAAGTTATAGGAGTCTAATGACAAGAGAATGCTCCTGGTTTTCCCACTGCCCACCTTTTCTATCAAATGCAGCTTGAGCTTTACAGATTTGATCATTTCCAAAGTGAAGAAATTGCTATTAAGATGACCTTAGAACTTTTGGAGATTTTTCTTTCTGCTACCAGTTGCTATCAGGTTTTCTTCTACTATAAGACATTGAAGCAAGGGGCCTCTGACAATGAAACTCACTTTATACCTTTCTAAAATTGTAGATGCTTTTATTTTTCACCATTGCTCTACCAGGGAGCTTTTCAGACATGCCATAAAGTGGACCCAAAACAAGGGTATCGATACCTGCAAGTATTGCTGGTCTTAAGCATTTTTGCTCTCAATGGTATAAAAATGATCACTTGAAGTATTTTGAACTTGCTAAGTTCTGGGCTTTGGAGCATAAATTTGCACATGTGAAGAATCTTGGTTGGGCTTAATTGAAGAAAAAATTAAACTTATTTACTGCCTTCTGAAAGAAATATCTTTCTTGTATCCATACATCTTCTATCATTTTCAAAAAGGGATCTGACAAAGACAACCTGGTGTCACTAGATTTAGAAAGTGGAAGAGGAAACACAACAGAGGGGGGATAATAAAGCAATACATTGTCTGCATTTTTCCTAAACAGCAGAACATTGATAACTATAAGACATACACTGATGAAGAGGGAAGCATGTCCTCGTGACCACACTCCCCTGGACTTCAGACTAGTGAGGAAATTTCACAAGGTGAAATATGGATCAAGTTCATCACATAGATTAATGAGAAGCACTGAAGTGGAGAGGTAAGAATGTGCCTCCAATCAGCTGTCATGGAAGAACTGCCGATGCCTTCGTGCCAATGTCTAGATCTCCCTTGCCAGTTTCCACACTCCTGGATTAACCAACTTCAGAGAAGTCACCAAGTTTCCGTATTTGCGGAGGTACACACTATTCAGGCATGTCTCCCTCTGGCAGTGTTCTAACCGATCAGAACAAACCTGGCATTGGAGGTCTGTGTCAATACTTGACATTGATAATCAAGGACTCAAACCATTACTCTTGGCAAAGACAGAATTTGGGGATAGAAGTACAGTGGGACTGAGCCAGTGACATAGTTTTAGTATTCTGAAATTTAGCATGGGATATTAGCATGGGAAGTGTTAGCATGGGATATCATACCCCTTGACCTTGAGAAGATGACCTCTGGAAGCAAGTATTGGGATAGAATGGATGAAACCAGTTATCTTCAAGAGCAATCCAATCTGGACCAGATGAAGGATGAGTGAGGGCCTAGAGAGACTCCAAATTCTGGTCCCTGTCCCTGCATTGCAGGGTGAGGGGCCATGACGACAGAGCTACTCTGGAACAAATGAACATAAAAACCTGGCAGAAGTGACTCTGGCTCCTCTTTAGGTAAAGCATTTATTAATAACAGAATGTTTTTCTTACTGGGAGATGGGTATCCTGACTGGAACATCTGGTTCTTTTAAGAAAACATACGCCTACCACAGAAATGGATGCCCCCGGCTGGCCCAGCTCAGGGACACAAGCCCAGCGTTTCTCAACACATGCTCTTTGGAACCCTACGCAGCGGAATGCTCTATAAAATAAGATGAGCTCTATGGCCAAGTCTGAGGAATGCTTTCTAAGCCCCTTCTGAAGCTTCACAGTGCCCATGGGCTCTTCTCCCAGGCTTCCTACTCTCAAATAATACCACCCTCTACCTCACTACTCCAGAAGGGCATGTAGGCTCCATCTGTGATTCCTCTCTCCCTCACTCCAGATAGTCAATCTATGTGTAGTCCCGATGGCTGAACCTCTGAAATTGGCTCCTCTCCCTTTTGGCCCCATTACCTGATCCAGGCCAGCCCCGTGCACAGGGCCACAAAAGCCTCTTGCCTGGGCTTTTTCCTTCCATTCTTATGCCTCTAGTCTTAGTCTCCAGAGAGGAAGAAAACTGCAAATAAGGTCTCTCTCCTACTCAACACCCTTCATTGGCTTCCTGTCACCTTCAGAGCAGAGTACAATCTTCATCCATCTTACGCAGTACCCTGTGACCCAGCCTCGTGTCACAGCACTGCACAATGCCAGGGGCTGCCAGTCAGGGGTCACTAGCCATACTACCTTAATGTAAATAGTGGTGGCCATTTTGCTTACAGGTTACCTCATCACGTCCCATCTCCCCTCTCCTACGGAGCTCTATCCCCACTACACTTCTCTCTGCTCCTCCAACCTGCCAAGCTTACCCCTACCATAGGGCCGGCCTTTGCACCAGTTGTTCCTTCTGTCTGAACTCCAAACAGATTAGCTCCTGGTTAGCTGCCTGGTTAGCTCCTTGTCATTTTTATATCTACTTTAGTGTCCTGTCTTCAGAGAGATCTTCCCATCAACCCAATCCCTCTGAATATTATCTGATATTAATAAGATGATGCCATTATCTTATTATAATCTTACTATCTTATATTTTTCTTCCTGTTTATTTGCCTGCCTCCTCCAGCATAACAGAGAAAGAATGGTTCAGGTGGGCCTAGAACAGGGCCTGGCACACAGAAGACATCCAAACATCAACTAAATAAATGAGAATCTTGTCAGAGCCAAGGATCTGAGTAAACCTGCAATAAAACAACTTAAGTCAGAGTATTTCCCAATTTTTCTCCTATAAAGCCCTTCCCTTACAAGATACCACCAGGGAATAAGCACTCTGCAGAGTGCAGTTTGGGAAATGATGTCCTGACCATTCAATCATCCAAGTCCACTTGATCAGAGAATGGACCCCACTCGGGTGTTCTTCAGGGCAGTGTCTGGCTGCTCTATTCCTTATTGCCAGTTTAGTATCTCAGCAAGTCCACAAATTTCCGTAATGTGACTTGGATATAATTAGACAATTAGAGGATCGAATTTATATTATGTCACTACTGCTTTTAACACCTTCACAATCAGGAAATAGCACTTCTCCTGGGCAAAAAGCTGTAACCATTGATAAGGCAGATGCAATCTGAACATCTTCATACTTTGCCCAACTATGAGTGATAAGGGCTAAAGGTATGTAAGAAGCCCAATGATTATTAACACTAGAAAGAAAAGGCTATTGTTCCCTAGCACAGCTTCAATGAAATCAAGCAATCCATTTGACAGCTAAAGGTTTATAGCTTAAAAAAATACAAAAAACAAAAGCATTGTGAAATTTTCTCCAGAGCCTTACAAGTAAAAAACATTCTAGTTCCAAATCTCCCTCCTTCCTCTCCCTGACCCCATATTAAAACAAATGGTTTACAAGGTGATCTTTCCCAGAGCTGGAATGCAAGTATTCCCACTGTAAAATGTCTGCTTGTCAGTCACTCATGGTTCTCTGGTAAATCCCAATGGCAAACATCAGCAGCACCTCTGGAAACACCAAAGAGTTCCAGGCTCTAATCCTATAGAGCAGAGAACCCAAGTGACACCACTACCCACTTTAAGGTCAATAAAACCCAGTGGCAGCTAAGCTAACTGCTCTCCTCAGGGGACACTGCCCTCAGGGAACATGGCCTTCTCTTTCCCTGCTAAGAACCACCTGCCACCTTTCATTGGCAGTCTAGATTTCTCTAACAGCAAAGCAAAGGCATTTCTAGAGCCTCCACTAAGTGAAATTACTCTGTGTATTAACACAGAACACTGCTGTGGACTGACAGGCAAGAGGAGTTTGAAGTCTATTTTAGGGGCTGTTTATTGCATATGGGTGTGTGTGTCATGGGCTAGAATTAGGGCAGGCGTAGCTCATTAGCTGTGGCTGCTGAAGGTTCTGACCTGGGAGAGCCCACGTCTCCGCCAGGCACGGAGAGGGGCCTCCTGCACCCCTTCCAACATCATGCTCATCCCCCACTGACTTCCCACCTTCTCATCACTGAAGCAGCTCAGTGATAAACACATCAGTATAGGCTAGAATTCAGTCGGTCAGTGGCCAGCCAGTGGTTTGAGCAAGAGAATTCTCAATTGGCAAGGAACCCCCACCTGGACTGCATTTCAGCTTGTGCTTTTGACTGCTGATGAGGCGCTGGCTGGTGAGGCTGGCACGGGGCTTGGGGAGTGGCTGGCACCTGTTGCTGAGGAGTGCCAGTCTGGCACTGGGAGGGGGCCCCAGCCGCCTGGGACACGGCAGGCGGCAGCGGCGAGGAGAGGTGCTGCTTTGGGGGCTGTTGCTGCTGCTGTTTGTACCGGGAGAGGCTGAAGAAGAGGCCTAGAATGGCCTTGAGGTTTCCATTCCTGATTTCTGCAAGACAAAAAAGATTCTTGTCAGATATGGGGTGCCTTTTCTTGGACTCTGCTTGCTACTCCCCTTCAATGGGCTGCCTCAGCCCTCACATGAGTTTAATTCCTCTAGGATATGACAGATTTCCTGAACACTTAATTGGAATCACAGTCAATTAAAATCAGGCCTAAACCACAAAGAAATTAGTTTATCCTCCCCCTGGGAGGAGCGTGGATACATGAGACAAGTAGCAACTGGATGGGTGTCTGGCAAGTGCCAGGAGAAAATTCTGTTAAGGGCACAGCGAAAGAGCCAGAGTCCCGAGCAAGACGGTGCTTGCTCTGCAGGCGAAGCAGAGATCTAGGGACCGGGGCTCTGTCTGGCGCCAGGGGAAATGCGGGTCTTCACGGGCTCTGCCAAGTCCCTGTTCTATGCTTCAAGTCGCCTGGCTGCGCCAAGCCAGAAATCCTTACAATGCTTTCCCCAATCTTCCCTCTCCCCAATACACCACGGCCTCTCTCACCCACTGGAGAAATAACTCTAACTTTGAGGTGGGTGTGGGACTTCTTGTAGGTCTAGCTTGCATAAAGAACTCACAGAAATTCTCCGATATTAAAAGAAATTAGAGCACAGTGGGGATAAGAACATTTTTATTCCAGGCAGAGTTTTTAGATGTTAAAATGCATTTGCCTCAAGGCATGCATGAAGAGGTACAGAGAAGGAATAAAACATTTATTCACAGGCAGAGCCAATAGAGCTCTAGGGTGTTTCTCCTGGGCAACCCCTCCCTTCATGCAGTTCTTTTCATACCAGATGTGATGGCCAGGGTCTAAACTGACCCTGGGGATGAAGTAAAAGGGCCACCCAGCATGTGCTGCACCCCCTCTCCCCAGAAGGAAGTAACCTAGGGGCTCCCTCTTGCCTTGCTTTGACTTGAGGCTAAATTTCTTTTTCTGAATTGGCAAGGGGATTACAGGGAGTGGGGTCCAGGGAAAGACAACTTCCCCACTGTGGGCAATGCACACCTCCAGGATGACCCTGGGCTAGAAAGAGGCTGCTGATATGGGAACACAAGTTCCCTGCAAAGACCTGTTGAGAGGCAGAAGGTTTGAATGGGGTCCTTTCAGAAACAAGCTCCATTCTATGCAAAAGAGGGAGGAAAGGCAGCCTGCCAGGCCCTGGCTGTGATCTGATCAGGCCAGGCTGGATTACTTCCTGTCGCTGGAGCTTCTCTCTCCAGGCTCTGCAGAAACCAACAACACAAACTAGGAGAAGCCAATTTTAAAACGCTCTCCTTTTAGAGCTAGCAGTTTCTGATCCTGAGACAAGACTCACGGGAAACCCAAGTCATGAGTCCCAGTCTTTACCACTTAGTAGCTGTGCAACCTTGGGCAGTCACTTAACATCTCCGAACAGCAAAGACAATATTGACACAACTTGCCTCATCACACAAAGTTGTTTTGCAGACCAAATGAGAGCAGATATGTGAAAGCACAGTGTACACTGAAGTCCTTCTTTGGCCTCTGTTATTCTATGAGGACTGTTACCCCAGAATCCTGAATGAGATTCTGCTCTGCAACCATCCCAGGCGGGTAGGTTCATCATCGGGTCAGGCAGTTTGAAAGAGAATCTTGGAGCCCTTGGCATCATCTTCACAGGTGAGGGGGACAAGCCAGCAGGGAGACAGCAACTTGGGCCCCCCGTAAGTCCCTCTTTGCTCTCTTAGCTGCTCTCTGACAATCTCCACTGTACTCCACTGCTGCACGGTCCTCTGTCTCTGTGTCCGCTGCCACCACGGCTCTGTTCTCTGCTGCCAGACGCCCTTAAATGCTCAGTCTCCCAGCTCAGATGTGTGCACTTATGGATGCTCACACCACGCTCCAGGTGCCACCATGAGGCACACGTGTAAGACCATAAGTGCTGATCAATGATGCTAGTGGCGGGAGGGCAGAAAAAAACCTGATCACTTCCATTTACCCTACAGATTCCCAAGCCACTCCAAGCTCCGTCTCTCAAAAATGGTTTTTACTATGATGAATTTATAATTTGTCATGCAAGCCAGGATTATTTTCAAAGTGTAAAGAGGGAGCTTTTAATTACACCAGGACAAGTGGAAACCAGGACTGACCTGGACAAATGAAGATGTTTATAAACCACTGTGTGCAATGCAGAGAGCAGAGAATGCGCCAAAGAGAAGGCCAAGCTGTCCAGCTTCTTTGGGTAGTTTAGCTTTAATCCTTCAGCTCTGCTTCCTTCTCCATCCTAAGGAAACCACAGGGGAAGCATATATCTATGGCTTGTTTCCTTTATGCTTCTAAATGTTCTTAGGGACGCATTAGGGACACAGAATATATGAAGCTTGGAGGAATGATTTAGTTGGCTCTCATTTTACCATTAAGGAAATGGAGAGAGTGACACATCTGTGGTCACCCAGGTAGTTAGTGATAGGGACACAATCAACAGGTGTTGTGCTGGTGAGCACCTCTTTAGAAACTGGGGAAAAGAGTTTCTCCTCAAAAATCAAATTTATGGGAGGGCCGAAGTAGAGCTAATCACAGGAAAAGATGAAATCTATGTAAGGTTCATTTTTAGTGTCTTTTATAACTGTTATCAGGGCATATAGTTTATAATAACAAGAACTACTTCTAATTTGTATGTATCCAATTAAGGTCTTTACATATACAATAGCATTTAATCCCTCTCTTCGAGAAAGAGAGGCCCAGAGATTTTATGTCTTCTTCAAGGTAGTAAATGCTACAGTTGGGATTTGAATATAGGTTTTTCTGACTCAAAGCCAGGTATACTCATCATGAGTGTGAACTTTCTTAAAAGCACACCAGATAATACTGAATTTATTCAGCTAGCTGGTAGGCATAGAAATATTCTTTATTCTTCTATAAGCATTCTTTTATTATGGAATGTGTGAAATATTCCTTGAAATACATATATAATGTGCAAATATATATATATTTATATAATCACAAGCAAAACAAAGAAGGGAAGAACTTTTAATTCCTTATACATATACCCAGGGGCTCAGGAACTGTCCATTGCAAAAAAAGGTGTCAGAACCCACCAGCCCAACCCAGATGTAGATAAAAGCAGAGCCAAGTTTGTCATATTCTCTAGCTACCTAATCATTAAATCATTAATTGTTGGTAACTGTTCCATCACATCCTAAAACACTTTCTCACAGGTAGCAGCATTTTTATTTTAAATGGCATTGA